>SJXQ01003715.1:102863-232570 GCA_006408695.1 Aepyceros melampus | reverse complement strand
AAATAGATGGGGAAACAGTAGAAACAGTGTCAGACTTTGTTTTTTTGGGCTCCAAAATCACTGCAGATGGTGACTGCAGCCATGAAATTAAAAGGCGCTTACTCCTTGGAAGAAAAGTTATGACCAACCTAGATAGTATATTCAAAAGCAGAGACATTACTTTGCCGACTAAGGTCCGTCTAGTCAAGGCTATGGTTTTTCCTGTGGTCGTGTATGGATGTGAGAGTTGGACTGTGAAGAAGGCTGAGCGCAGAAGAATGGATGCTTTTGAACTGTGGTGTTGGAGAAGACTCTTGAGAGTCCCTTGGACTGCAAGGAGATCCAACCAGTCCATTCTGAGTGAGATCAACCCTGGGATTTCTTTGGAAGGAATGATGCTAAAACTGAAGCTCCAGTACTTTGGCCACTTCATGCAAAGAGTTGACTCATTGGAAAAGACCCTGATGCTGGGAGGGATTGGGGGCAGGAGGAGAAGGGGACGACCGAGGATGAAATGGCTGGATGGCATCACGGACTCAATGGATGTGAGTCTGAGTGAACTCCAGGAGTTGGTGATGGACAGGGAGTCCTGGCGTGCTGCGATTCATGGGGTCGCAAAGAGTCGGACACGACTGAGCGACTGAACTGAACTGAACTGGCAACCAACACCTTACCCACCTTCTCAACTCTTCCTTCCAATTCTTATAGTACACACAACACACATCTCAGTGTTGGATATGCATGTCACTGCCTCCCTCACCACACACAGCAATTCCTTTACCTTCAACCTGGCTGTTACAGGGCAACTGTACCTCCCCTTCCCAGCAAAAAACTACACAACTCATTGGGCCAATCTCTGACAATGTCCTACTCTCAGCCTCTTCAAACCTAACCTGTATTAACTACTCTAGTCCCAACTACACTTGTCTTACAAACTCGGCTCCCTCCTTCTGTTTCACTTGGGTTCTCTGGAACAGCACAAATAATTGCACCAATCCGGGAATCTTCATTCTTTGTGGGACCTATGCATATTCATGTCTCCCCTTGGCCCCCCCCCCCGGACCTTGCATCTTGGTCTTCCTGACCCCGGACCTAACAAACATTCCTCAAAGAAGAAGAGGTGGAACAAATAGTCTACTCCCAAGGGGAACTTTCCCACAGGAAAAGATGAGCTGTCATAGCCCCGCTCCTGATTGGGACTGGCATAGCAGCAGCCCTAGGCACCGAGATTGGAGGCACCTCGACCTCTGCCCATTTCTGCTACAAGCTGTCCCAAGAACTTAATGAGGACATGGAACAGGTAGTGGAGTCCTTCGTTTCAATCCAAAGACAAATTAACTCATTAGCTTCTGTGGCCCTACAAAATAGGTGAGCCCTGGACCTTCTCACCACAGAAAAGGGAGGGACCTGCCTTTCCCTAGGAGAGGAATGCTGTTATTTTGTTAATGAAATGGGCATAGTCCAGGGTAGAGTCAAAGAACTTAGAGACAGAATTGAACGCTGCAGAAAAGAGTTACAAAACATCTACAGTCCCCAAAACCTGTTCCAACAGGTCCTCCCTTTGTTGCTCCCTTTCCTGGGACCACTGGTACTTATCATTCATTCCTCTTATTTGGACCCTGTCCCTTCAATCTCTTTCAAAGGTTTCTCCAAGAACAGATTTGGGCCATCTCTCAAGATCAGGTCAAGACCATTCTTCTTCTTGAGAGCTTCACCCCAAGCTCTGAAAAAGGAGACCCTGGGCCCTAGGACGATCCTCCATTCCAGACCAAAAATCGTCACCCATATCCAGCAGGAAGTAGCCAGAGAGATACGGCGCCCTTTTCCCCATTTTTTATGATTTCAGGGTCTGGAATGAAGGAGTCTTTTGGGCCTAGTAAAGAAAACAACAGTCTCAAAGGCCCTAGCTCAATCATCTAGCTTCGAAGAAAACAAAACTGAACTTTAGGTCCTGCCCTGATGCTCCAGGCTGGTTGCATCTATCTGGGACTTATCACCCCCTGTCCAGAAACCTTTCACCCCCTACACCTACCCAGAAGACTTATCACCCCCTGCCCAACTACAAATGCCATCTCAACTAAAGCATACCCAAAACATCCCACCTGATTAACGTTTCCCTTATCGCTTCCTCAAACCTCCCTATAAATATGGAGCCTCCCTGATCCCTCTTTGTGCTTAGCCTGGTCATTAGGCCAACTGTCGCCCCTCCTTGCCTGAATAAAGGTAACTTACTTCTGTTGAGGTCGTCTTTCTTTTTTCTGCCTCTGCCCGAACTATACCTTACACACTGGACCACAAGAGAAGTCCCAAATACTTCTTTATTTTCTAAGGCAAGGATATTTCCTTGGCTTATGTTAAACTTTTCCAGCTCTAACCTAGAAGTAGCCTCTTATCTAAGGAGTTCTGATTCTTCTTACTGAAATACTGTATTAATAAGCCAATAATTGGACATTAAATATGTTCACAGCTGCTGGAATACGTCTGCATTCTAGGCTGTCACTGAATAGATAGGGGGTATGTTCATACATAAACATTTCTACATACACTGAACTTCTTTGTCTGTATTTAAACTAACAAAGATTTCACAAGATTAGATATTTAAAAGGGCTCTTAGGGTTCCAATGCATACCCAAGTAAGGTGTTTTTTTTTTGTTGTTGTTGTTGTTTTTTTACAGGCAATGATAAAATACCGTAAGAAAAAAAGAGCACAACACGAAAAGTACAACCAATAAAAGAACAAATGGATAAGTTGTATTTCATGAAAGTTAAGAAATTCTACTCTAGGGAAGATACTGTTAAGGAAACCAAAGCCACAGACTTAGAGGAAATATTGGTAAAGTATATATCAAATGAGTCATTTGCATCCAGAATATATTAAGAAATTGCAAGACAGTTCTTTTAATAGTAGGCAAAAAATTTTGATCAGATAATTCACTAAAGAAATGATGGCAAATACACAGGAAGAAATTCTGAACACCAAGTCACTAGGGAAATGCAAATTTAAATCACAATGAAATACTACTAGACATTCCCTAGCATTGCTAAGAATATATGGCCAATATTTTACAGACAAAACTCAGCAAAGATATGAAGAAACTGGAAAACAAACACACTCCAGGAAATGTGAAATGGTATAACCATTTAGAATACAAGGTGGCAAATTCTTTAAAAATTAAATATTTGCATCAGCTTCCAGCATGACAGTGTGAGGAGCTTTGCAGGCCTGCTTTCCAGGGAAATGGGTGAAAATTATAATAAAACATCATTTAAAGCCTCTGAAAGTGATCTGAAGGATATACAGCAAATGAAGAAACATTTACTTAAGAAAATCTAATACTCAGGTAGAAAAGCAAGGGTCAGTCACATTTGAACCCTGCAAGACTTTTCTCCACTGTGAACTTTCTGGTGCTGTATAAGGTTGAAACGCTGGCTAAATGATTTCCCACAACTGCTGCACTCATAAGGCATTTCTCCAGTGTGAATCCTCCGATGCTTAACAAGGCTGGAGCTGTGGCGGAAAAATTTCCCACATTCCCTGCACCCATAAGGTCTTGCTCCAGTGTGAACTCTCTGATGTTTAACAAGGCTAGAATTCTCACTAAAGAATCTTCCACATTCATTGCACTTAAAAGGCTTTTCTCCAGTTGAACTTTTCGGTGTTGCACAAGGCTAGAGCTTTGGCTAAAAAATTTCCCACATTCGCTGCATTCATAAGGCCTTTCTCCAGTGTGAACTCTCCAGTGATTAATAAGGCTTGACTTGTGGCTATAGAATTTCCCACATTCACTGCACTTATAAGGTCTTTCTCCAGTGTGAACTCTCTGATGCTTCATGAGGCTTGAGTTAAAGCTAAAGAACTTCCCACATTCGCTGCACTCATACGGCCTTATTCCAGTGTGGATTCTGTGATGTTGAACAAGCGTGGAATTGTGCCTGAAGGCTTTTCCACATTCACTGCATTTAAAAGGCTTTTCTCCAGTGTGGACTCTCCGGTGTTGAATGAGGTCAGCATTGCGGCTAAAGGATTTTCCACATTCACTACACCCATAAGGCCTTTCACCAGTGTGAACTATTTGGTGTATAAAAAGGTTGGATTTATGGCTGAATAATTTCCCACATTCACTGCATTCATAAGGCTTTTCTCCCGTGTGTAGTCTCTGGTGCTGAACAAGTAAGTATTTCTGACCAAAGGCTTTCCCACACTCACTACACCTGTAATGCCTTTTCCCAGGGGGAACGCCCTCCCCACTTTTCATGCTCCTACATGGCTCCCCTCCATTAGGAGCCACCTGAGGCTTGGGAAGACCAGAGCTTCCTGGGAAGACCTTCCCATTCTCCTCATGCTCTTCTCTTGTTGAGAGTTTCTCTTCAGAGTTCAGGTTCTGGTGTTGGTAAAGGTTTGCTCTGTCCACTTCTACACAACCACTCTGCTCAGAAGGTGCCTCGTCAGCCTCTGCTCCACACCAACAACCTGCAAGTGCAGAAATGCTGATGAAGTGTCTGTGGAGTATGTAGACTTTGGCGGGACAGGGGAGCACCCTCACACATGTCTGACACAGGCAGTAAGGGGTTCCTGGGACCCTTCTAGTTGTCACCTTTGTTGCAACATGCCTTCAGTGGCAAAACCCAAATCTTCCAGTGACCTTTAGCATCACCACAACTTAGGTGCAAGTGTCACCCATCACAGTGAGCATTGCTAAGGATGTTGAGATACCACAGCATCAACTGTACTGTAACCTGTGAAGCTCCCTATTTCCGGCTGTGTCAGCATCCCAACACAGACTGGAGCACCCTGCCCAGGTGCACTGGTGAAAGGAGGCTGGTCCCCTGCACAAGCAGCCCTTCTCGTCCTCCCCTGAGTGTGACCTAACTATGTTCAAATGCACCCATACAATGCCATCGTGCCTTTTCTTGTACTTTTCCCACCGACAAAGGCACCTGCTGACAGGTCCTCACCCTCTGCTTCTCCCTGCTTGTTGGAGCCCACTCCCTCCAGTGTGACCCCCGCTTCCCTCCTTGGCAGGTAGGGACTACCTTTTTGGACCTGTGAGCATAATCAACTTTGATTTTTTTTTCCTTAGGCTCTCCTGTGTTTCCTCTCATGGCCACAGCTGACTGGCCATGCCATAAAACAGTAGAAAATGAGGCCACTGCAGTGAGCACTGCAGAGTGGAAGAGAGGGTAGGTGACAGCCCTGGCAGCTGAGAAGTGGTCAGCTGAGGGAAAAAAGATGGAAATCAGCCTTGGCCCCTTGTCTGACCCCAAAGCATAAGGGCCTCCTGGGGAGACTCCTGGTGTGAACTAATCCCTGGGTTCACCCCCACACTCCGCTACCTCCCTCCAAGTACCTGCTGCTGTGGCTGTGGTTGAGACTCCCCCGGTAGGCACACAGGGCTCCCCCCGCTGCTCCAGCTGAGTCATGTCATGGGTCCTGGATGATATGAGTCCTACAGAAGGAACAAGGCAGGAGGGTCAAAGTCAGCAGTCCACAGGAACTCAGGCTGAGTGCAACCAACAAGAAGGTGGGAAAAGATGCTGCAGAAGCATCCCAGTCAAGCAGTGGCCAGGTCAGCGCCTTAGTTCCTGACATAGGCAGATCCCATATCAGCCAAAAGAGGAGGGCCAAAGTGGGGTGTTGGACTGCCATGGATCTCTTTGGCATCACCAGGCCAGGGAGAGTCCAGTAGCAAGGATCCATCTGATCGCAACACTTGGGATCCCCAAACCCATTCCTGCACAACCATGGAGCAGCTTGGGGACAGAAGTGGGTGGTGCGCCCAGGCTTGGCTGTTATACCTACTCTAGGACACAAGAAAGGATGCAGCACCCACAGACCAGCTTTGGGGGGGACGGACTTGCCCTTGGAGAGGGGAGGAGCTATAGGGGGCAAGGACCTTACCGAGAGAGGCCATCAGTGAGAAGGTCTCCAGCATCACCCCATGGTACAAGAGCCTCTGGGCCTCATCAAGGAGCCCCCACTCCTCCCAGGAGAAGTAGACAGCCACGTCCTCAAAGGTCACTTGGCCCTGCCATGATGGGGATGGTTCAGTTTACATGCAGCCTTCTTTCCTTGGGACTCTAACCCTCCTCCCGAGCTCCCCACCTCAGTGGAGATACCAGACCCTGGTGCTGCTGATGCCCGCCCTCCTGGCCATCCCAGCAATCACCATGTTCTGCTCTCAGCAACAACAGGTGTTGTCTGAGCTCTGGTGCTGACCTACAGAGTCGCACCCTTCTACAAGACAATTCACCCAAGATCCTTCAGACTGTGGTTCCCAAGAACAACCAAAATTCAGTCCCCTTCTCCTTTCACCCCAGTACAAGGGCCTGGGGCCATTGGCTGGCACTCTCTCCCAACATGCATATTGTTCTTCACACCACACCTCCCTCATGGCCCTGACCCTACTTGGCCCTTACTCTGGCTTCATCCTCAGCATCTTGAAACCTGGAGTAGATCTCAGGTACTCAGATACTCAGCCCTCTTCCATTCTGTGTTACAAAGCAGTCTCCTGACCAGTCTCAGCATCCGCTGACACCTGTTCAAAGCCCAGGTCTACTTGTCTCACAATATGCCCACCAACAGTCCCAGGGGACACCGTGTGACTTTGTGCTGACTTCCAGGTCCTCACAGCCATAAGAACAAGAGCCTGGGGAACCCACAGCTGGATGAATCAGCAGTAGCACCAGCTTTGCTCTCATCTCCCTACATCTATGTCCACTCCCCATGGAAATCCGGCCTCCAGCCAGATCCTCCTCAGCCCTACAACGCCTCCCCACCATGACCACTACACTCCCCTCATGTGTTTCTATAAAACCCAGCACCCCATCCAGCAAGAGACCCAGTCATCAGCCCCACACTCCCCTCCCTTGTTACCTAATGCACTGCCACAGGACCTGAAGGTGCCCCCTGCCAAATCTAATCACAGCTCCATCCTGGCCCATGCACCATCCACACTGTGGGTGAATCCAATCTGAACCCTTCACCTGAACTCCAGCCTGTGTGTCCAGGTGCCCAGGGGAGGAATCCACTCAAGGATTTCTGGGTTCAACAGCCAGAACCTAACTCCTTATTCCCAGTGATAATTCCTCTTGCCACCGACTTGGACATGGTGGCACTTCCCTCCTTCTAGCTACTGAGGCCAAACATCTCAAAATCACCTGACCCTTTCTTTTTTCTCTCTCAACCTTCCACATCAGATAGCCTGCTCAGCCTACTTGAAAGAACAAACACACACTCCCAACACGTTGCCCACCTCCACTGCCACTACTTTGGCCCATCTACCACCACACTCACCTGGGCTATTGTAGTAACCTCCTCCCTGGGCTCCCTACCACTGCTTATTAAGCCTGGCTCAGATCAGTTTCTTCTTCTGCTCTAAACCTCCTGTGGCTCCCACCACCCTCTGAATTGAGCCACACCTCTGCAGACCACCATTCCAGGTCTAACTTCTGCTTCTTGCTGTTTCCACCACAAATGAGGGGGACCTAAGTTTGCTGGGCATTCCCAGCTCAACCTCACCTCTAATATTTTCTAACAATCACCGTGAATGGACTCTCTTCTAGGCTTCATGCCACTGGCTGCCAGAAATGGGAACCAAACCATATGATTCCTGGTCTGCACTCAGGGACCTGATCTTGGATGACCATCTTTCAGGGATCTTAGATGGCAGGGTGAGGAGCATAGCAGGTAAAACAAGTCCCAGAATGCTACAATCCTGGAGCCCAGGCAAGTGGAGGTGAAAGGGATAAGGATCTAGGACACCTATCATTTACCTCTTCATGATCTGGAAGCCACTCTGCAGCCAGAGCAACCTTGGAAAAGCCAGGCCATGAGAAGCAGGCAATAATGTTGGGCCCCAACGGCTCAACCAAGGTACCTCACTCCTCGGTGATGCATGCCTCTTAACAGCCGTGTAATCTTGGACAAATACTTGACCTCCCTGTGACGTGTTGTGATCTGTCAAATGTGGATAATAATGATGTCCACCCAAGAGGGCTATTGTTTACTCATTTCTATGCATCAAGTTCTAACTATCAACTCTCACTGTCCTCATAAGTGATGCTTCTGTCAGCATTTCCTGGCTGGTATTAAAAATGTACTTTTTCAATATGCCTTTTAACTAAGAAAATACAATATTGAAGATGTTTGATTTAATCAAATGCTTAGCAGGATATTGATATTTCAACTAATTATTATATGTTAGCTTGTTAAAGCTGTGTTGTCTTAACTGCCTATGTGTGTATGTATATACATACATATTTATGTACATATGTATTTTCACCAGTTAGTGTTAAATGCGTATTTATTCATAAACTCACAAGATAAGAAACTGGGGGATTGGGCTTGAGAAAACTGAGTAGCTACTAGTCCAATTGGCAACTGGCTGCCTGGTATACACCCTCCTGGAGGGAAGCCTGTTAGAGGCCTTTCCACTGGAAAAGCTACTCATGCCTCCTGTCCTAAAAGCTGGGGGAACTTAGGCATCAAAGTAGATGCCCTACTAGCCTACCTGAGTGTTTTCTCCACGAGGGGAAAAGAGGGCCTGCTGAGCCTGTCTGTAGTGGCAAATCTACACCACTGACCATCTCAGTCTCCAGCCCAGACCTGGGTCCGCTAACCATTCCTCCACACCAGCCAGAAACACTTTGGAGCACAGGAATCCACCCCTCTGGAGGTGGCCCACCCTCCAGGCTCATCTGAAATAAAAACCTTAACATTCTTCCTTCTAAATATAAGCCCCAGTCCATACCATGGCCAGGCCACCCCTCACCATCCCTTGAATATCTCCAGCCCAGATCTCTCCCTGGAACCCCGGAACCCCTCAGGTGAGCGAGCAAGTTGTCCATGCGACACTTCAACTCTGGGAAACCTCAGGGTTACCGCGTCCAAAATCCAACTCCCAATCTTTTCCCTGAAACCTGCTCCCTGCAAACCAAAAAACAGGTTCGTCCTTCCTTCCCTACATTTTCACAGACACAGCCGGTGCGGCGGGAAATCCTGTCTGTCCCGCTTTTAAAGCCTGTGTGATCATTTCTCCCCACTCTGGCCACCAGCGGCTACAGTCCAGAGCCCACCAGCACTCCACGGTATTTACTTCGTCACCGGTCTTCCAGTCTCTACTCAGGCTCTCATCACCCCTACCCCTGTCTCTTTTTCCCTGCTAAGACTTAAGACAATTTTGACACAGAGATTGAGCCCCTCCACTTCACAACCCTCCCTGGCCACTGGCGGCCGCACAATCAAGGCCCAGCTGCCTTGCCCCATGTGACTCATCCTCTCATGCGGTTGCATGCAGACTCCAGACAAATCTCAAGTTTAATACTCTCGGTTCAGTTACTGTTTCAAGGCTTTGATTGTGCCGGTCCCGAGGCCTGTAACCCTTTCCCACGTCCCATCATACTGGCTGACAGAAATACGGCCTCTCACTCACGATCTCCTTACAGATCTGGACCCAGGGGCCTGAGCAGGGGACGATCAAGAGGGGGCCTTTATCGTCTAGCCGGGCAACGGCGGTGAGAGACCGGAGACGAATATTTACCTCAGGCGGGACTTTCAGAGCGGCCGCTGCCATCGGACTCCGTGAGCGGAGCAGGGCCAGGAGCTGTGGGCCAGGTCGGGCCCCACGCATCCCTGTCAAGGAATCGGAATAAGGTGATTCCCGGGCGCCGCTGCTGAACGTCAGACCCGCATTAGTGCCGAGAAGAGAACGTCAGCCTCCTCTCGCGCCTTCCCGCTCCCGTCACCCCAGTTCAACACCAGCTTCCCGGAGCCTCTCATCAAGCTTTTTTTACAGGCAATGATAAAATACCGTAAGAAAAAAAGAGCACAACACGAAAAGTACAACCAATAAAAGAACAAATGGATAAGTTGTATTTCATGAAAGTTAAGAAATTCTACTCTAGGGAAGATACTGTTAAGGAAACCAAAGCCACAGACTTAGAGGAAATATTGGTAAAGTATATATCAAATGAGTCATTTGCATCCAGAATATATTAAGAAATTGCAAGACAGTTCTTTTAATAGTAGGCAAAAAACTTTGATCAGATAATTCACTAAAGAAATGATGGCAAATACACAGGAAGAAATTCTGAACACCAAGTCACTAGGGAAATGCAAATTTAAATCACAATGAAATACTACTAGACATTCCCTAGCATTGCTAAGAATATATGGCCAATATTTTACAGACAAAACTCAGCAAAGATATGAAGAAACTGGAAAACAAACACACTCCAGGAAATGTGAAATGGTATAACCATTTAGAATACAAGGTGGCAAATTCTTTAAAAATTAAATATTTGCATCAGCTTCCAGCATGACAGTGTGAGGAGCTTTGCAGGCCTGCTTTCCAGGGAAATGGGTGAAAATTATAATAAAACATCATTTAAAGCCTCTGAAAGTGATCTGAAGGATATACAGCAAATGAAGAAACATTTACTTAAGAAAATCTAATACTCAGGTAGAAAAGCAAGGGTCAGTCACATTTGAACCCTGCAAGACTTTTCTCCACTGTGAACTTTCTGGTGCTGTATAAGGTTGAAACGCTGGCTAAATGATTTCCCACAACTGCTGCACTCATAAGGCATTTCTCCAGTGTGAATCCTCCGATGCTTAACAAGGCTGGAGCTGTGGCGGAAAAATTTCCCACATTCCCTGCACCCATAAGGTCTTGCTCCAGTGTGAACTCTCTGATGTTTAACAAGGCTAGAATTCTCACTAAAGAATCTTCCACATTCATTGCACTTAAAAGGCTTTTCTCCAGTGTGAACTTTTCGGTGTTGCACAAGGCTAGAGCTTTGGCTAAAAAATTTCCCACATTCGCTGCATTCATAAGGCCTTTCTCCAGTGTGAACTCTCCAGTGATTAATAGGCTTGACTTGTGGCTATAGAATTTCCCACATTCACTGCACTTATAAGGTCTTTCTCCAGTGTGAACTCTCTGATGCTTCATGAGGCTTGAGTTAAAGCTAAAGAACTTCCCACATTCGCTGCACTCATACGGCCTTACTCCAGTGTGGATTCTGTGATGTTGAACAAGCGTGGAATTGTGCCTGAAGGCTTTTCCACATTCACTGCATTTAAAAGGCTTTTCTCCAGTGTGGACTCTCCGGTGTTGAATGAGGTCAGCATTGCGGCTAAAGGATTTTCCACATTCACTACACCCATAAGGCCTTTCACCAGTGTGAACTATTTGGTGTATAAAAAGGTTGGATTTATGGCTGAATAATTTCCCACATTCACTGCATTCATAAGGCTTTTCTCCCGTGTGTAGTCTCTGGTGCTGAACAAGTAAGTATTTCTGACCAAAGGCTTTCCCACACTCACTACACCTGTAATGCCTTTTCCCAGGGGGAACGCCCTCCCCACTTTTCATGCTCCTACATGGCTCCCCTCCATTAGGAGCCACCTGAGGCTTGGGAAGACCAGAGCTTCCTGGGAAGACCTTCCCATTCTCCTCATGCTCTTCTCTTGTTGAGAGTTTCTCTTCAGAGTTCAGGTTCTGGTGTTGGTAAAGGTTTGCTCTGTCCACTTCTACACAACCACTCTGCTCAGAAGGTGCCTCGTCAGCCTCTGCTCCACACCAACAACCTGCAAGTGCAGAAATGCTTAGACAATTTTGACACAGAGATTGAGCCCCTCCACTTCACAACCCTCCCTGGCCACTGGCGGCCGCACAATCAAGGCCCAGCTGCCTTGCCCCATGTGACTCATCCTCTCATGCGGTTGCATGCAGACTCCAGACAAATCTCAAGTTTAATACTCTCGGTTCAGTTACTGTTTCAAGGCTTTGATTGTGCCGGTCCCGAGGCCTGTAACCCTTTCCCACGTCCCATCATACTGGCTGACAGAAATACGGCCTCTCACTCACGATCTCCTTACAGATCTGGACCCAGGGGCCTGAGCAGGGGACGATCAAGAGGGGGCCTTTATCGTCTAGCCGGGCAACGGCGGTGAGAGACCGGAGACGAATATTTACCTCAGGCGGGACTTTCAGAGCGGCCGCTGCCATCGGACTCCGTGAGCGGAGCAGGGCCAGGAGCTGTGGGCCAGGTCGGGCCCCACGCATCCCTGTCAAGGAATCGGAATAAGGTGATTCCCGGGCGCCGCTGCTGAACGTCAGACCCGCATTAGTGCCGAGAAGAGAACGTCAGCCTCCTCTCGCGCCTTCCCGCTCCCGTCACCCCAGTTCAACACCAGCTTCCCGGAGCCTCTCATCAAGCACACAGACCCAACAGACCCCCAAAAACGACCGCCCGCACCCCGAAGGCGGAAGTCCCGCCCCGCGGTTTCCAACGGGGAAATATCTGCGCTGTCGGCTGAGCACCGCCCCCGCAGGAAGCAGCGCCTGCTGGGTAATGTAGTTCACTCGCCGCCAAACCTGCAGGAAGTGGACCGGTAATAGGGCGGGGCTGGGTGCAGCCGTTTGCTCGGGCCAGTTACCGCATAGCCCTTACCTCATAACCGTTACCGCGAGACAGCTCCGGGGGCTGTTAGCTCCAAACCTAGGTAGGGCGGTTAGGGATCCTGCTGGGCCAACCGGCTAGGTGCTGGTCTTCTGGTGGTGGCTTTCTCCCGGGGACACTCCAGGACTCATGGCCTTTTGGCTGCAGAAAGTGAAGAGGACCTAAAAAGCCTCTTGTTGAAAGTGAAAGAGGAGAGTGAAAAAGTTGGCTTAAAGCTCAACATTCAGAAAACGAAGATCATGGCATCTGGCCCCATCACTTCATGGGAAATAGATGGGGAAACAGTAGAAACAGTGTCAGACTTTGTTTTTTTGGGCTCCAAAATCACTGCAGATGGTGACTGCAGCCATGAAATTAAAAGGCGCTTACTCCTTGGAAGAAAAGTTATGACCAACCTAGATAGTATATTCAAAAGCAGAGACATTACTTTGCCGACTAAGGTCCGTCTAGTCAAGGCTATGGTTTTTCCTGTGGTCATGTATGGATGTGAGAGTTGGACTGTGAAGAAGGCTGAGCGCAGAAGAATGGATGCTTTTGAACTGTGGTGTTGGAGAAGACTCTTGAGAGTCCCTTGGACTGCAAGGAGATCCAACCAGTCCATTCTGAGGGAGATCAACCCTGGGATTTCTTTGGAAGGAATGATGCTAAAACTGAAGCTCCAGTACTTTGGCCACCTTATGCGAAGAGTTGACTCATTGGAAAAGACCCTGATGCTGGGAGGGATTGGAGGCAGGAGCAGAAGGGGACGACCGAGGATGAGATGGCTGGATGGCATCATGGACTCAATGGACGTGAGTCTGAGTGAACTCCGGGAGTTGGTGATGGACAGGGAGGCCTGGCGTGCTGCGATTCATGGGGTCGCAAAGAGCCAGACACGACTGCGCGACTGAACTGAACTGGACCACCATGAAAGTTCAGTATGATGTCTCTTAAATTAATCTTGTGACAATTAAGCCAATCGACTGTAGCAGTAAGAAAACTATTGACAAAGGAGAAACAAGAAATGTTCATCTTCAAATATGCTGGAGTCTGTACTTTCAGTAAAAAGATGACTGCCTGAAGTAGCACAGACGGTTACCAGGTACCAAGAAAACAGATAATAAGCTAGGACAAGAGTATGTTTTTGAAGCTCACATTATAATTGGAGAGGAATAAAAAGGAAAAGAGAGAATAGCCATCATTCATACAGGAAGTTATCCTCAATAGCCTAAGGGTCATAACTTCTGATCAGAGGTTATAAGTCATAGATAAAGTCATCACCACGGAAAATGACAGGCAGTAGCCTTGAATACTGACAAAGACTAAAAAACTGTGTCTTCAGATTTTAATACATAATTGGAGCTCCCAAAACAAGCAAGAACTAAATAAAATAAAATTTTATTTAGAGCCCTCTACAACCTGACCTGCCTCTTGAGAAACCTATATGCAGGTCAGGAAGCAGCAGTTAGAACTGGGTATGGAACAACAGACTGGTTCCAAATCGGAAAAGGAGTACGTCAAGGCTGTATATTGTCACCCTGCTTCCTTAACTTCTATGCAGAGTACATCATGAGACACGCTGGGCTGGAAGAAGCACAAACTGGAATCAAGATTCCCGGGAGAAATAGCAATAACCTCAGATATGCAGATGACACCACCCTTAAGGCAGAAAGTGAAGAGGAATTAAAAAGCCTCTTAATGAAAGTGAAAGAGGAGAGTGAAAAAGTTGACTTAAAGCTCAACATTCAGAAAAATGAAGATCATGGCATTTGGTCCCATCACTTCATGGGAAATAGATGGGGAAACAGTGTCAGACTATTTTTCTGGGCTCCAAAATCATGGCAGATGGTGATTGCAGCCATGAAATTAAAAGATGCTTAGTCTTTGGAAGGAAAGTTAT
The DNA here is from genome assembly GCA_006408695.1 of Aepyceros melampus. Taxonomy (NCBI): domain Eukaryota; kingdom Metazoa; phylum Chordata; class Mammalia; order Artiodactyla; family Bovidae; genus Aepyceros; species Aepyceros melampus. The sequence goes on along the minus strand of SJXQ01003715.1, from coordinate 218,247 downwards.
GACCAACCTAGATAGCATATTCAAAAGCAGAGATATTACTTTGCTGACTAAGGTCTGTCTAGTCAAGGCTATGGTTTTACCAGTGGTCATGTGAGAGTTGGACTGTGAAGAAAGCTGAGCACCGAAGAATTGATGCTTTTGAACTGTGGTGTTGGAGAAGACTCTTGACACTCCCTTGGACTGCAAGGAGATCCAGCCAGTCCATCCTAAAGGAGATCAGTCCTGGGTGTTCATTGGAGGGACTGATGTTGAAGCTGAAACTCCAATATTTTGGCCACCTGATGTGAAGAGCTGACTCATTTAAAAAACCCTGATGCTAGGAAAGATTGAGGGCAGGAGGAGAAGGGGACGACAGAGGATAAGATGGTTGGATGGCATCACTGACTCAGTGGGCATGGATTTGGGTGGACTCTGGGAGTTGGTGATAACAGGGAGGCCTGGTGTGCTGCGGTTCATGGGGTCGCAAAGAGTTGGACATGACTGAGCGACTAAACTGAACTGAACTGACTGAATGCTTAAAAGTACAAAATCCCTATTTTGATCTCTCCCCACATCGTGCTTCTGGCAGCCACTGATCTATTCTCTGTTTCTATGAGTTCTGTTTTTTGTTTTTGTTTGTTTCCTTTCTAGATTCCACATGTAAGAGAGATCTTGTTGTTTTAATTGTAGCCATATTGATGCCATCATTTCATGGTAGTTTAATATAGAATTCCCTCATGAGTTATGGTATTTAACACTTTTTCAAATATTTATTGGCTATTCTTCCTTTATGAAGTGATTGTTCAAATATTGTGCCCATTTAAAGAATCAGAGTGTTTTGCTACATTGCTGTATTAATAATACATTGCTGTATTATTGATACAGTACTTGCTGTGATAAAGAACCTACAAACAGACCCACATTTATACAGTCATTTGATTTCTGACCCAGATGTCAAAGCAATTCAACGGGAAAATGAAAATCTTTTCAACAAATTGATCTGAAGCAACAGAATTTCAACCCAGCTCATTTGAGATGAATCACAGACCTAAATGTAGAAAACTATAAAACTGCTAGAAGAAACAAGAGGATATCTTCATGACACTGAGGTAAGCAAAGATTTCTTGAAGATTGACTTGCAATGGGCTGGTCCATGGGACCCCATGACCACAGATAGGACTTGTGGACTTGTGCTAGGTTCTTGTCACTTAGGACTCCAGGACCCCTTCTCCATACCCCTTAGCACCCCAGAAAAGGGCTTTCTGGAATATCTGATCTTACTGAATTCCCCAAAGATATTTGTATATGTGTGTATTTACTGAGATGTGTATTTACTGAATACAGCAAGAAAGACATGAGTCACCTTCCTGAGCTTTCCCCCCTTCACTAATGTGGTCTCCACACATACGCCATGGTCTCTTCATGTGGTGAGAAAAGAGGAGGCTTGTGGGTGGGGATTGGGAGTAGTACCTGACCTGTGGCCATAGGGGAAGCAGCTCTAGCCTGGAAACCTAGAAGTAGGGCCAGTATGGACTGGGGAGGAACTTAGACTTTGGAGTCTGAGTTCAAATCCCCAGACCTATTGGATTTGAGCTGTGTGTCCTTGGAAAATTCACTGGACTTCTCTGAGTCCTGATTTCCTTATATGAGGTGAACCAGTTTGATATCAGATGACTATATGGACTTAGGAATTAAGGACAGATCAGACAGCAGAAGCCAAGTGGTGCTCGTGGTAAAGACCCCGCCTGCCAATGCAAGAGACGTAAGAGTTTCAGGTTCAATCCCTGGTCTGGAAGGACTCCACCTGCATGGGGCAACTAAGCCCATGGGCCACAACTACAGAACCCGTGCCCTAGAGCCTGTGTAGAAGCCCTAGAGCTTCTCAACAAGAGAAGCCACTGCAGTGAGAAACCCGTGCACCAGGCTTTGCTTGCCGCAACTAGAGAAAGCCCATGTGCAGCAATGGACACCCAGTGCTGTCAAAAAATTTAAAATAAAATTTAAAGAAAGCTACTTAAAAACCATTTTATGGTATAAAATTATACATAAACATATATTTATGTATAAATATATGCATTTAAAAGTGTAAATGGGTATTTCTACAAATCTTTTATAATTAATTTCCAGTTTTATTGAGATATAATTGACATATAGCATTATATAAGTTTAAGGTATACAACATGATGATTTGATTTACATTCATCATAAAATTATTATCACAACAGGTTAGTGAATATCCATCACCTCATATAAATACAACAACAAATAAATAGAAAAAAATTTTTATTTGTAATAAGAGCTCTTAGGATTTACTATCTTTACAATTTTCATTTATAATGCACAGCAGCATTCATTGTCTTTATCAGATGTACCTTACGTCCCTAATATTTACTTGTCTTATAACTGGACATTTGTACCTTCTGACCATCTTCACCCAATCCCACCCCTTACCCTACAACCCCAGCCTCTGGTAACCACAAATCTAATCTCGTTTTTTCTAAGAGTTTGTTTTTGAAGTATAATTGACCTACAACACTATGTTAGCAGAGTTCCAAAGAACAACAAGGAGAGATAAGAAAGCCTTCCTCAGTGATCAGTGCAAAGAAATAGAGGAAAACAACAGAATGGGAAAGACTAGAGATCTCTTCAAGAAAATTAGAGATACCAAGTGAACATCTCATGCAAAGATGGGCTCAATAAAGGACAGAAATGGTATGGAGCTAACAGAAGCAGAAGATATTAAGAAGAGGTGGCCAGAATACACAGAACTATACAAAAAAGATCTTCACGACCCAGATAATCACAATGGTGTGATCACTCATCTAGAGCCAGACATCCTGGAATGTGAAGTCAAGTGAGCCTAAGGAAGCATCACTATGAACAAAGCTAGTGGAGGTGATGGAATTCCAGTGGAGCTATTTCAAATCCTGAAAGATGATGCTGTGAAAGTGCTGCACTCAATATGCCAGCAAATTTGGAAAACTCAGCAGTGGTCAAAGGACTAGAAAAGGTAGTTTTCATTCCAATCCCAAAGAAAGGCAATGCCAAAGAATGCTCAAACTACCACACAATTGCATTCGTCTCACACGTTAGTAAAGTAATGCTCAAAATTCTCCAAGTCAGGTTTCAGCAATACGTGAACTGTGAACTTCCAGATGTTCAATCTGGTTTTAGAAAAGGCAGAGGAACCAGAGATCAAATTGTCAACATCCGCTGGATCATGGAAAAAGCAAGAGAGTTCCAGAAAAAAGTCTACTTCTGCTTTATTGACTATGACTGTGTGGATCACAATAAACTGTGGAAAATTCTGAAAGAGATGGGAATACCAGACCACCTGACTTGCCTCTTGAGAAATCTGTATGCAGGTCAGGAAGCAACAGTTAGAACTGGACATGGAACAGAAGACTGGTTTCAAATAGGAAAAGGAATATGTCAAGGCTATATATTGTCACCCTGCTTCTTTAACTTATATGCAGAGTACATCATGAGACACGCTGGGCTGGAGGAAGCACAAGCTGGAATCAAGATTGCTGGGAGAAATATCAATAACCTCAGACATGGAGATGACACCACCCTTATGGCAGAAAGTGAAGAGGAACTAAAGAGCCTCTTGATGAAACTGAAAGAAGAGAGTGAAAAAGTTGACTTAAAGCTCAACATTCAGAAAACTAATAGGTCAGGAAGCAACAGTTAGAACTGGACATGGAACAGAAGACTGGTTTCAAATAGGAAAAGGAATATGTCAAGGCTATATATTGTCACCCTGCTTCTTTAACTTATATGCAGAGTACATCATGAGACACGCTGGGCTGGAGGAAGCACAAGCTGGAATCAAGATTGCTGGGAGAAATATCAATAACCTCAGACATGGAGATGACACCACCCTTATGGCAGAAAGTGAAGAGGAACTAAAGAGCCTCTTGATGAAACTGAAAGAAGAGAGTGAAAAAGTTGACTTAAAGCTCAACATTCAGAAAACTAAGATCATGGCATCTGGTCCCATCACTTCATGGTAGATAAATGGGGAAACAGTAGAAACAGTGTCAGACTTTATTTTTGGGGGCTCCAAAATCACTGCAGATGGTGACTGCAGCATGAAATTAAAAGACGCTTACTTCTTGGAAGGAAGGTTATGACCAGCCTAGATAGCATATTCAAAAGCAGAGACATTACTTTGCTATCAAAGGTCTGTCTAGTCAAGACTATGGTTTTTCCAGTGGCCATGTATGGATGTTAGAGTTGGACTATAAAGAAAGCTGAGCACTGAAGAGTTGATGCTTTTGAACTGTGGTGTTGGAGAAAGCCCTTGAGATTCTCTTGGACTGCAAGGAGATCCAACCAGTCCATCCTTAAGCAAATCAGTCCTGAATATTCATTGGAAGGACTGATGCTGAAGCTGAAACTCCAATACTTTGGCCACCTGATGTGAAGAGCTGACTCATCTGAAAGACCCTGATGCTGGGAAAAATTGAAGGTGGGAGGAGAAGGGGACAACAGAGGATGAGATGGTTGGATGGCATCACTGACTCAATGGGCATGAGTTTGGGTGAACTCCGGGAGCTGGTGATGGACAGGGAGGCCTGGTGTGTTGCAGTCCATGGGGTCACAAAGAGTTGACACGACTGAGCAACTGGACTGAACTGAACATAGAGATTCAATATTTCTATAAATTTCAGAATGATCCCCACTATGAGTCTAGTGTCATCTGCCATCTGTCAATATTCCTATAAATCTGCTTGGTGAACTTATACGTAGTCTCATTTATTGTTTCTTTCTTCTGAGTAAAGTGTTTTCAATAAAAAATAAAAATGAGAGATCAAAAGTGCTGAAAATGCTTAAATTCCTTGCTCTTTAGTCTGACATTCAGTGGCTTCCATACAGGTAGGAATAAAGATGGTATGTTTCTATGTGTGTGTGTGTGTGAATTTAGAGTATTTGAAAGTGTGTGGCTGTGAATTAGTGTGAATATTTGTGAATATGTGGGTGTCTAGGAGGGTGTGTGTGAGTGTGTCAGTTTGTGAGTGCTTTGGAGAGTGTCTGACTGTCAGTTCGGGTAACCCTGTGTAAGTGTGTGACATGAGTTAGTGCGAGTGTGTCTGCTTCCCTGGGGTTGGGGTGAACAACCTGAAAGGATTCAGGGGACCCTCACCCTTCTCAGTTCAGTCCAGTTCATCGTAGGCTGCAGCACTGTGAGTGTTCCCCCCATTCTCAACTCTTCAAAAGGAAAAGAAGTGGCAGTGAGGAGGACCCCAACTCTTCTCCTCACAGACAGGACAGTCAGGATCCTGTCCTCAACTCTCACTCACAGTTGCAGAGAGTCAGTCACCATCTGTGGTGGCGCACGTCTGTCTGTCTGTTTCTTGTTTTCATGAAGATTGCTGCTTGGGCTCCAGAAGCTGCTAGGCCAGTGACCTTCCTGGTCACACAGGCCTGAGAGGGTGACTGGATCAGCTACCATCACTCAGTCCCTCAAATCCTTCTTGGTCAAAAGATTTTGTGGCCAAAGTTGTTGGGAAAGCCTGAGAACTCAGCTCAGGATCCACAGCCCACCCTACCATGGTAAATGTGCTGAGAAGTCCCTTGGCAAGCACTTAAACCTGTGGAATCTTCTAGCCCTGCATTTTCACATGAGGACTGGGCCCCACTTCCCACTCCCCTTGACAGCACCTATTAATCCCCACAGAACCAGCATTTACAGAACCCATGTTGGAGTTATCTTCTAGTTCATGTTAACAGCCTATACGTGCCAGCACATCTCAGGCTACCAAGCTTCCTCAGACACACAAACACGCCGCCTTGGGGCCCTCCGAGGAGACAACACTAAATGCATTTTTACAGATAAGGGGCCAGGACAGCTAAGAGATGGAGTATCTTGCTTAAGGCACCCCCAGTTCATAAGAGGCTAGCCTGCCTTGGGATTCCATCTTTTTCTTCTCAGTAGAAGCTCAGTGGAGACCTTGGCCTTGCATGGGCTCAGGAAACATGCAGCATTTTAATATTTTATTCATATTTATTTTTATTTATGTGCCTGTGCTGGGTTTTAGTTGCAGCACGTGGGATCTAGTTCCCTGACCAGGGCTCAAACCTGCCCCCTACCCCGCATTGGGACCATAGAGTCTTAGCCACTGGACCACCAGGGAAGTCACAACATACAACATTTTAGAGGAAGAGGCTCAGCTGATGCTTGGGACTCAGACATTGATGGGGTTCCTAGGGAGGTGGGAGGAGGTGACTTATTAGAGATAACGCTAAAGGGGGGTTGGGATTCCCCTGTAATTCAGTGGTAAAGAATCCATCTGCAATGCAGGAGATGCAGGCTTGATCCCTGGGTCGGGAAGATCCCCTGGAGGAGGCCATGGCAACCCACTCCAGTATTCTTGCCCAGAGAATCGCATGGACAGAGGAGCCTGGCGGGCTACAGTCCCTGGGGCCACAGAGAGTCAGACACGGCTGAAGCGACTGAGCATGCGTGCACAGGGGGACTGGAGTGGGGAGGTGCTGAAGGGGGTGCTAACTTGTTCTGGCTGGACACCTCTGCCACTCCCGCAGCTGGAGGCGAAAGGCCTGAAGGAGACGGCACGGGGGTCCTAGTCCCTACAGTGCCTCCTGTCAGCCTTGTGGCTCCTGTCAGTCCCTCCTGTTCACTCAGTTTCCTCATGGGGAACCATGGAGAAGTTGACAAGGTTGTCAGACAAACTACGGCATGCCCAGTTTAATTTGAATTTTGCATAAACAGCAAATACTTTTCAGTGTAAGTATATCCCATGCAGCATTTGGGACATACAGATACTAAGAAATTAATTTTATCTAATATTCAAATTTAACTGGGTGAAAGTGAAAGTGAAGTCTCTCAGTCATGTCCGACTCTTTGTGACCCCATGAACTGTAGCCTACCAGGCTCCTCTGTCCATGGGATTTTCCAGGCAAGAGTACAGGAGTGGGTTGCCATTTCCTTCTCCAGGGGATCTTCCCAACCCAAGGATCGAACCCTGGGTCTCCCGCATTGCGGGCAGACGCTTTACCATCTGAGTCACCAGGGAAGCTCAAATTTAACTGGGTAGCCTGTATTTTCTTACAGATGAGGGCCAATGGCCTTTACACAGATGACTATTCAGAGGCTCAGAAGTTGGGACCAGACCCTGGCTGGGGCTTCCTTCCTTTCTACCGGTTGTCTCTCCCGATCAGCCAGGTCACTGCCAGGCTGGGCTGACACCAGCTCTGCGGGAAAGGCCCGGCCTCCTTGATGATGGTGAGAAGGCTGGTGCGGGTCTAGGGGACCCGGGGTGCCCATGGAGCTCATGATCAGGGTCCATGAAGCTGGAGAACGCGGGGCTGGGAGGAGGAGCTGTCAGGATCTGCTCTGAGGGCACCTTTTTCTACATCTGAATCAGGTAGTGCTACGCTGGCTTAAATGGCTGGAAGGAGACCCGGGATATGAGGAGAAGGATGACGTAGCGACACCAGCCCAGACCTCTGGGGTGGGAGGAAGAGATGAGGCAGGGGGCACGGATGCTCACTTGGCCAAGGGCCCTACCCGACCCCTCGGTAGTGGGGACTTCTCCTCCCGTTACCACATCAGGGCAGGGTGGGCATCATGGCGGCCATGCTCTCCATCAACACCCGGCTCTGCTCAGAAAGTTCTAGTACTGGGCAGGGAGGGTGGCGAGGGGTGTGTGGAAGCTTGAGGTACACTCCTCCTCCCACTTCTCCACAGACTGGCACTTTTTTTTGTGGTAAACCAGTGACATGGGAGATGGCTGATAAGAGGAAAAGGGCCCTGCCTGGTCAGACTGCCAGGTTGCCAGCCTCTATAAAACAGGCTGTGGAGGGAGCCGGGCAGCTGCCCACCATGACCGCTTGGGCTGTCCTGCTCATCGCCTCGGTGCTCCTGGTCGCCCCAGGTGAGGATGTTCCCTCAGGGTAGGTCCCGACAGCTGCTTCTCTTCCTAGCCCTGCTTTCTCGGGCTTTGTGGACCCGAGCATGAGCTCCAAGGTCACCTCAGGTCCCACAGCCTTCTCACCATCACCACAGAGCCTGGGCCTTACCCTCAGTGACCTGGCCAACGGGGAGAAGTGGGAAAGAAGGGAGCCTCAGCCAGGGGTCTGGTCCCAACTCTGCTGCTCAGGCTATGGGACCTAGGGGGCTCCCTTTCCCTTCCTGGGCTGCTGGCACTTCATCTGTGTCATGAAGATCATTGACCCATCAGTGGGTCTGAAGTTTCTTCTGGCCCACAGTGGCCAGGATGATGACAGGGTATCTGAGTGAATGGGGACCTCTCACTGTTCCAGACTCACTCCCTTGTCCCCATACCTCCTCTCTCCCAGTGCCTGGGCTCACTGTGAGTTCTAATGGCTTAGCTGAGCATAAGGACCCTTCTGGAGGGGAGAGCTGGTTGAGTTGGGCCATCTGACATGAGGTGTTTTTTTTTTTTTTTGAGAAAAGAGAAAAAGAAAAACAATCCCTTGAAAGAAGATGAGGGAAGTTTCCTTTTAGACGGGCCCCAAATCTCTGTGTGTGTGAGAGAGAGACACACACACACACAGAGACAGACAGACAAGACGGAGAAACAGAGAGACAGAGAGGGTGGTGCAACGGTGATGGCTGGGGGGACTTATCCTTTTTGCTCTCCAAGGAACTTGAGAGTGTGTGTTTCTCCTGACAGTGGGTCAGAGCAGCCGCCTCCCCGTCCTGGGCGCCAGCTGCTCCTGGGCTCTCCCCAGCCAGAAGCAGTGACTTCTCCTCTCCCTCTGTCTGTGGAGGGCTGCTGATGCTGTTTCTTCCCCAGGGCTGGCCTTTTCTGGTCTGCCTCCTGAGTGCCACGACCAGGCGACGGCCCATCTGTGCGATGGAGACGAGTTGTGCCACGGCCTGGCCCCAGAGGATCCCCAGGTACACGGATGGCTTCCTGCTGCCCCCCGCCCCCACCATCCCTCTCCTTCCTCCCCTCCCTGGGCAGCGCCAGGGGCGAGGGTCTGGAGACTGAACTGGTCAGGGGGTGGGGAGGCAAGGCTGGGAGCTGAAGATGCTGGTCTTGTTCACACTGGTGCCTGACTGTGGTCGGATGGCTTCCTGCTGCCCCCCGCCCCCACCATCCCTCTCCTTCCTCCCCTCCCTGGGCAGCGCCAGGGGCGAGGGTCTGGAGGCTGAACTGGTCAGGGGGTGGGGAGGCAAGGCTGGGAGCTGAAGATGCTGGTCTTGTTCACACTGGTGCCTGACTGTGGGGTGGGGGCTACACTGGTGGCTGGGCCCTCCCCAAGAGCCTCCTCTTTGTCTGATGGTAGAACAGCAGAGGGGCAGATGCTGGGCTGGGGACGGTGCTGTGGCTGTGGGGGCAGGTCGTGGGGTCTTTCAGCCCCTCTAAGACAGGCAGAGAGATGGGCAGGGGCCAGCCAGTCTGGCTCAGGTCCTCATATGGACAGACAGATCATGGGTCATCCTACTGGCTTGAAAGCCCCCAGGGGCCCCTTCCTAGTGCCCTTCCAAGGTTGGGGTGTCCAAGAGACCACTCTGAGGGACTTCCTTTCCTAATAGGGTGACCTGGTGCTCCAAAGAGAGGAGCCAAACCAATTCTGTGATCTTTGTCGGAAGATAATGCAGATGTTGAAGAACATGGTGGGAAATAAGCCCAGTAAGGTGAGACTGGAGGCTTGTGGAACCTGGTGGGTGGAGAGGTGCCCCTGAGTGGGTGGGAAGGGTGCGGGATGGTGAGGAGGGCTGCTGGAATGGCTGACGGTCTGTGGGCTCCTCAAATGTGTGCCAATGGACTTTGGAGAATTCCCTCAACTTGTGGCATTCTGGGAGTATGAAAGTGGGAGGAAGGGTTTGTGGTTTCCATCAAGTTCTCAAAGGAAACCTGTCCCCAGAGAAGGTAGGGACCTCCCATTCATGTCCAGGATATGGCTCTGGGAGGTTGGTTCCAGATCAAGCCTGAGTCAGGAAAGGTAAGTCCCAGGTTCTCCACATCCAAGCTGTATGGTTTGGACAAGTCATAAACACTTTGTGAGCATCAGTTTTCTTACCTAGGCAACCCAAGCTGCCTAGGACTTTTTTTTAAACAGATGATGTTATTTATGTATTTATTTGACTGTGCTGGGTCTTGGTTGCCTCTCAGACTTTCTCTCTAGTTGCTCTGGAGGCTACTCGTCACTGGGGTGCTCAGGCTTCTCACTGCGGTGGCTCCTATTGCAGAGCACTGCCTCTTGGCATGTGGGCTTCAGTCGTTGAGACACGTGGGCTCAGTAGTTGTGGCTCCTGAGCTCTAGAGTACAGGCTCAGTGGTTGTGGTGCACCAGCTTCTTTGCTCCCCAGTGTGCGGGGTCTTCCTGGATCTCAGATCCTCTCCTGTACTGGCAGGCGGATTCTTCACCATGAGCCACCAGGGAAATCCTGCCTAGGCCTTTTAAAGGAGCTGAAAAGTGGGATGTACTTAGCTCCAACTTAATCCTTAAGAAGTGGATGTATCATCACAAGAATCATAGTTTCATTCTCCCCCTGCCTCCCTTAACTCCCTCGACCTGCTCAGCCCTCTGTCTTCATCCCAGGATCCTCAGATTTATCCTCTTCCACTGGGATGGCAGGTTAAGATATTCCAAAATCAATGAACGAAGGCTTCAAGTTCAGATCCCCTCCTAACCCACTGCACCCCGCACCCAACCCAGCACCAGTCAGGCCCTGGACCCAGAAGCTATGTAGGCAGAGCCTTTAAAGTGGGTCTGGGCACCACTCTCCACCCAGAAGACAGGGCCCGGGTATATAGGAGCTGAGACTCGGCAGGACAGATTGTCTTTTCTGGAACTCCTGCTGGTCAGGTTTGGGCCAGGACTCAGGGATGAGGAATAGGGGCTGAGATTGGTCTCTCCAGTCCCCGCTCTGGTGGCCACCAGGCACCAGCTCCCTGGCCACTGGTCCCATTGCCAGACCCGTCTGGGGACCAAAGCTGCCAGGGCCTGCAGAAAGGCAATGCCAGGCAGGTTCACCTGAGGCCTGTTTCCTACCACGGCGCTGCTGCTCCAGAATGTCATCATTCGTGCGACCTACAAGGTGTGCAGCAAGATGGGGCTGCTGAGCAGCCTTTGCAACAATATCATGAAGAGTTTTCTCCATCGCATCTCTAAGGACATCATGGCTAGGAAGAAGCCTCAGGCCATCTGTGTGGACATCACGCGTGCAAGGGCAAGGCAGGTATGTGCAGAGGCAACAGCAGGGAGTTATTTCCTGACAGCCTCCCCATGAATGTGCAATAGAGTTTAAAAACACAGGAAGGCACCTGTCAGAGAGAACTTTCTAAGCAGCTCACACCTGCCCCTCCCAGCCTTCTTGCCATATGACACATCACTCCAACCACTCCCAACAGGGACTGCGTGGAGCAGATGGGAAGGTGGACTTTGGCTCCTACCAAAGTCCTTTCTCAAACATTTGAGAAAAACTCCTAACAGCCTGAGGCAACCTCCCCCTGCCGCTCCCCACGCTCCCGCAAACAGTCCTGGATTAAAATCAGGTCTCCATTTCTCCTCAGCTGTGTTACCTTGGGCAGGTAGCTTAACCTATTTGAGCTTCAGTTTTCTCACCTGTGAAAGGGGGATAATGACTCCTGTTTCTGAGGTTGGGGTGAAGACTGAATAAGACCATCATGTATGACAAGGTTGACACCAAGGAAATGGCCTGAGACTAAGATACTGGAGACATCAGAGCTCTGATCAAACTCCAACTTCCCAGCCCAGCCCTGACCCCAGAATGGGAGCCAAGGCCACTTCCTTCTCCATGTCATAGGGGCCTAAGAGCTGGGCTGGAGGAATCTCATGGGGTTGGGGGAGGGCTAGGGCTGCCCAGGCCATGCCTGGAGATTTCAGGCAATGGCTACAAGAGATGGGCCGGGGAAGGGGTCCTCAGTTCAGGTCTGGCAGCTCATCCACTCTCACCAATGTTTTGCAGTCTGATGCTTACAGATCGCCTGTTAGTATGAGGTCCCCACCGTTTCCTGTGGCTTTTATCTTCAAAGCCCCACCACCCACACAGGCTCCTGAAGGGCTTCCAGGAGGGGACACTGCATGTGTACCACAAGGACAGTTGGCTCTAAGTCCCCATCCCCTCTAGAGACCCCACACACCTGCCCATTGCTGTCTCTTCTCTCCACACCAGGTCTCATCTGAACCCCTGGATCCCCCAACCCCACCCTGGGGAAGAAGCCAGAAACTCCAGCATCCTCCGTCAGCTCCTTCCTTCCTGAATCCAGGAGTCTTCCCTCTAGTTTCTCTTATCTAACTCCTTCCACTGCCTTCCTCACTCAGGAGAATAAAATATCAAGCAAGAATTTTTGCAGCTTCTTTTCCTTTGCTGGATTTCAGAGGAGGGGCATGCTCGTCTGACTCATGAGTTCCTTCAATAAACATGCTGTATGTCCACCTGTGATTCTAGATGTTAGGGATTTAGCGGTGAGCAAGACAACTTAGCAGCTCTCACACATGTGGTCATGAAATACTTCTTGTGCTGCATGTCACTCCAAGAACCTGGGGTACACCACGAATATACCCCCAGGAGCTCTCAGAGCAGCTGGGGAGACCAGCCGGGTGAGGGTTTTGTTGCTGTTCAGTCGATCAGTTGTGTTCGACTCTGCCGTCACGTGGACTGCAGCATGCCAGGCTCCCCTGTCCTTCACTATATTCTGGAGCTTGCTCAACTCATATCCATTGAATCAGTGATGTCACCCAACCATCTCATCTTCTGTCATCCCCTTCTCCTCCTGCTCCTCAGTCTTTCCCAGCATCAGGGTGTTTTCTAATGAGTTGGCTCTTTGCATCAGGTGGTCAAAGTATTAGAGCTTCAGCTTCAGCATCAGTCCTTCCAATGAAAATTCAGAGGTGATTTCCTTTAAGATTGACTGGTTGGCTCTCCTTGATGTCCAAGGGATTATCAAGAGTCTTCTCCAGCACCACCATTTGAAAGCATGAGTTCTTCAGTGCTCAGCCTTCTTTATTGTTCAACTCTCACATCTGTACATGAGTACTGGAAAAACCACAGCTTTGACTATATGGACCTTTGTCAGCAAAGTGATGTCTCTGCTTTTTAATATGCTAAGTTTGTCATAGATTTTCTTTCAAGGAGCAAACATCTTTTAATTTCAAGGCTGCAGTCACCGTCCTCAGTGATTTTGGAGCCCAAGAAAATAAAGTCTGTCACCATTTCCATTTTTTTCCTTATCTATTTGCCATAAGTGATGAGACCGGATGCCATGATCTTAATTTTTTGAATGTTAAGTTTTAAGCCAGGTTTTTCACTCTTAGCATTAGAGTTCTTCTGGATATTAGGAACTGAAACTTGGCCTTTTACTTTTCACAGAAGGCAGGCTTCTACTTTTTTTTTTTTTTGGCTGTGCCTTGAGTTTGGGTGAACTCCAGGAGTTGATGATGGACAGGGAGGCCTGAGGTGCTGCGGTTCATGGGGTCACAAAGAGTCAGACATGACTGAGCAACTGAACTGAGCTGAACTGAGGCTTGCAGGATTTTAGTTCTCCAGCCAGTGTTCACACCCGTGCCCCCTGCAGTGGAAGCACAGAGTCCTAATCACGGGGCCTCCAGGGAATTCCCAGGCAGCCTTTTTTTGCTGTTTTGGGGGAGTGTATTATTTAGGGCAATTTTGCCCTCCAGCAACTGAAGTTTTAGCTCATTCTTGCTTAAATAAAAAAGGTAATTTAATAGCACTGATACTTAACCAGTCCACAGAGCTTCAGGCACAGAATGATCCGGAAATCTGTGGTGTCACCAGAGCTTTGTTCCTGTGGTCCTACCATTTTCTTTTTTCTTCCCACCTCTGTATACTAAAATCGACCTCAGGCCACTTCCTTCTCAGCAGCAGAAATGGCTGCATTAGATCAAAACTTGCCATTTTTTCAGTGTGTCAAAAGGAGACAGAGAGTTCTTTGGTAGCCTCTCTTTTAGTAGCTCCCTTGGAAGGGAAAAGAAACTTCTTTCCCAGAAACCCCACCAGACATCTCCCCGTTTTTATCCACAAAGGGGTCAGCTGCCCATCTTGAACCAACCAGTGTGTCCAGGGGCATGGCATGCAATGGTTGGCATAAGCCAAGTCACGGTGCATCCCTGTGGCTGAGATGGAGTCCAGCTCACCCGAATCATTTGGTTGAGAATGGACATGAAAATTTGGAAAGAGATTGAGGCTCAAAGAGGGGAAAATAAAGAGTTCAATCAGAAAAAGAGTTCAAATGATGAAATCTGAGCAATTTGAGTACCAAAAAAAAGACACTGACAATGATAGATTATAACCCACTGAATAAGTTAGAATCCATGAAAGTGAAAGTCGCTTAGTCATGTCTGACTCTTTGTGACCCCATGGACTGTAGCTTGCCAATCTCCTCTGTCCGTCTAGGCAAGAATACTGAAGTGGGTAGCTGCTTCCTTCCTCAGGAGATCTTCCCGACCCAGGGATCAAACCCAGGTCTCTTGCGTTATGGGCCAATTTTTTACCATCTGAGCCATGAGGGAAGCCCAAGAATACTGGAGTGGGTAGCCTATCCCTTCTCCAGGGGATCTTCCTGACCCAGGACTCGAACGGGAGTCTTCTGCATTGCAGGAGGATCCTTTACCAGTTGAGCTCCCAGGGAAGCCCAGTGAAGTCATATAAATAATAAATTAATAAGCAAGGGAAAATGGAAAGTGTTACCCTATAGTAGAATGCCAATGAATAAATGTAGACATAGTAATAAAGTCTATCTCACAAAATACTTATTAATTAGATTTTTTTGACTGCATCATGCAGCTTGAGGGATCTCAGTTCCTGAATGAAGGATAGAACCCCCACCCTCAACAATGGAAGAATGGAGTCCATTGGAATTAATAAATAAATTAATTTCTTGGTTTTCCTTGGCAGTCCAGTGGTTAGGACTCAGCACTTTCACTCCAGTGGGCCTGAGTTCAATCCCTGGTCAGGGAAATAGGATCCTGCAAACCTTGAGGCATGACCAAGGAAAGAAAGCAACTTCCATTATGAGTTAACTTGACAGCAGAGAAACTTAGCAGACAGGGGATGCTACTAACGGACAAGCCAACATCATGGAGTTCATGATGTAATGCAATGAGAAGAATGTACAACTCGTTTCTGACAATAAGCATAAATCATCAGGAAAGATCCTACGAGCTCAGAGTGATATTTTACATAGTAGCTGCCCTATACTTTAAAAAAATGCCAAGATCAAGAAAGACAAGGAAAGACTGAAGAACTGCTCCAGATCAAAGCAAACTAGAAATACATTGATCTAATTGCAATACATGATCTTATTTGGGATCCAGACCTATAAAAGACACTACTGGGGACCATCTATGAAGTGTGACTGGAGTCTGTGATGCTAATATTGTGTTAATGTTAGTTTTCTGATTTTGATGGTTGTACTAAGTTATGTATGAGATTGTCCTTGTAAGGAAATACACACTGAAGTATCAAGAGGGGATGTAAGGCACCATTTTCTACAATTTACTGTCAAATGATTTAGAAGGAATCATGATATGTTCACATAGAAAAGGGGCTTCCTTGGTGGCTCAGTGGTAAAGAACTTCCCTGCCAATGCAGGAAATGTGGGTTCAATCCCTGGGTTGGGAAAATCCACTGGAGAAGGAAATGGCAACCCACTCCACCATTCTTGCCAGCAAAATCCTAGGGACAGAGGAACCAGGAGGGCTACAGTCCATGAGGTTGCAAAAGAGTCAGACACCACTTAGTGTATGAACAACAACAGCACACAGAAAGACACATACCACATACCTATGATAAAATGCTAATGGTGGGGAATATGGGTAAGGTTAACAGAAACTCTTTGTACTAGTCTTGCAACTTTTCTCTAAATTTGAAATTATTTAAAGGTGAAAATAAATGACTTGTAGTCATTTGGCCTTAGCAAATGCATAGATGGTGTTTAGGGTGTCATCAAAAAGACCTGACTCCAGTTTGACCTGTGGGCTGGACCCAGGCGTTTGGAGGCTGTTCATAGTAGGGATAATCCTTTTCCTTTCTGTAGGGTCAGTCATAATGTCCCTTCTTCTATTTCTGATTCTAATAATTTGAGTATTTTCTCTTTTTATCTTGGTCAGTCTGGATAAACTTTTCACTTTTGTTGATCTTTTCAAAGAACCAGTTTCTGTTTTCATTGGTTTTTTCTCAGTGCTGTCCTGTGCTTAGTCGTTTGACTGTGTCTGACTTTTTGCAGCCCCATGGACTGCAGCCCACCAAGCTCCTCTGTCCATGGGGATTCTCCAGGCAAGAATACTGGATGGGTTGCCATGCCCTTAGCTGGTAAAGAATCTGCCTGCAATGTAGAAGACCCTGCTTTGATTCTTGGGTCAGGAAGATTTCCCAGAGAAGGGATAGGCTACCCACTCCAGTATTCTTGAACTTCCCTGGTGGCTCAGATGATAAAGAATCTGCTGCAACTGGGGAGACCTGGGTTTGATCCTTGGGTTGGGAAGATCCCCTGGAGGAGATTTTTCCTCTAATGTTTCTCTATTCTTTTTTTTTTTAAATTGAAGTATAATTGATTTACAGTGTTTTAAGTGTTGGAAAAGACTCTTTAGAGTCCCCTGGACTCTAAAGGAGAGCCAACCAGTCCATTCTGAAGGAGATCAGTTCTGGGTGTTCTTTGGAAGGAATGATGCTAAAGCTGAAACTCCAGTACTTTGGCCACCTCATGCAAAGAGTTGACTCATTGGAAAAGACTCTGATGCTGGGAGGGATTGGGGGCAGGAGGAGAAGGGGTCAACAGAGGATGAGATGGCTGGATGGCATCACCGACTCGATGGACATGAGTTTGAGTGAACTCTGGGAGATGGACAGGGAGGCCTGGCGTGCTGCGATTCATGGGGTCGCAAAGAATCGGACACGGCTGAGTGACTGAACTGAACTGAACTGAAGTGTACTAAAAAGTGATTCAGTTATATATATACACATACTTTTCCAGATTCTTTCCCATGATAAGTTATTACAAGATACTGAATATAGTTTCCTATGCTATATGGTAGGTCATTGGTATTGATTTTATACATAATAGTGTGTATCTGTTAATCCAATATTCCTGATTTGTCCTTTCCCCTCTTTTCCTTTTGGTAACCATAAGTCTGTTTTCTACGTTTGTGAGTCTATTTCTGTAAGTTCATTTGTACCACATTTTATTTTTCATTATTTTTCACTTATTTATTTTTGGTTGCACTGGGTCTTCGTTGCTGCACATGAGCTTTTTCTAGTTGCAGAGAGTGTGGGCTACTCTCTAGTAGCAATGCATGGGCTTCTCATTGCAGGGCTTCTCTTGCTGCCAAGCACAGGCCCTAGAGCATAGGCTCAGTAGTTGTGGCACATGGGCTTAGCTGCCCTGCAGGATGTGAAATCTTCTAGGACTTGGGATTGAGCCCATGTCCCCTGAACTGGCAGGTGGATTCTGCCAATTTGTATCATGTTTTATTCTTTTATGATTTTTTCAAGAGGATACTAAATGTTTTACTGATTACACATGATGTAAGGTTGATACACCAGCTTCATTCCCATCTATAACTTTATCTGATATCATAATTCAATTTATGTATATTGCACAGGATGTGCCAATGATCATTAACTACCAAAAAACTCCATGACTTCAAGTGGGTGAACCTTTTAATGGTGAACTCATGTCACAACACAGTAACTGTCAGTTCAACTACATCAAGGTTCTAAAGACAACAACTTCCCCACCAAAGCAGGTTATAAATAAATTTTGAATTAAACCTGGGATCACCCTGAAGGAATTCTAACTTCACACTGTTGGGATAGTTTACCAAAAGCCATTTTGGTAAACTAAGGGGGAGGCCTTACAAATATCTGTGAAAAGAAGAGAAGCAAAAAGCAAAGGAGAAAAGGAAAGATATAAGCATCTGAATGCAGAGTTCCAAAGAATAGCAAGAAGAGAGAAGAAAGCCTTCTTCAGCAATCAATGCAAAGAAATAGAGGAAAAGAACAGAATGGGAAAGACTAGAGATCTCTTCAAGAAAATTAGAGATACCAAGGGAACATTTCATGCAAAGATGGGCTCGATAAAGGACAGAAATGGTCTGGACCTAACAAGCAGAAGATATTAAGAAGAGGTGGCAAGAATACACGGAAGAACTGTACAAAAAAGATCTTCATGACCCAGATAATCATGATGATGTGTTGACTAATCTAGAGCCAGACATCTTGGAATGTGAAGTCAAGTGGGCCTTAGAAAGCATCACGACGAACAAAGCTAGTGGAGGTGATGGAATTCCAGTTGAGCTGTTTCAAATCCTGAAAGATGATGCTGTGAAAGTGCTGCACTCAATTTGCCAGCAAATCTGGAAAACTCAGCAGTGGCCACAGGACTGGAAAAGGTCAGTTTTCATCCCAATTCCAAAGAAAGGCAATGCCAAAGAATGCTCCAACTACCGCACAATTGCACTCATCTCACATGCTAGTAAAGTAATGCTCAAAATTCTCCAAGCCAGACTTCAGCAATATGTGAACCGTGAACTCCCTGATGTTCAAGCTGGTTTTAGAAAAGGCAGAGGAACCAGAGATCAAATTGCCAACATCCGCTGGATCATGGAAAAAGCAAGAGAGTTCCAGAAAAACATCTATTTCTGCTTTATTGACTATGCCAAAGCCTTTGACTGTGTGGATCACAGTAAACTGTGGAAAATTCTGAAAGAGATGGGAATACCAGACCACCTGACCTGCCTCTTGAGAAATCTGTATGCAGGTCAGGAAGCAACAGTTAGAACTGGACATGGAACAACAGACTGGTTCCAAATAGGAAAAGGAGTACGTCAAGGCTGTATATTGTCACCCTGCTTATTTAACTTATATGCAGAGTACATCATGAGAAATGCTGGACTGGAAGAAACACAAGCTGGAATCAAGATTGCTGGGAGAAATATCAATAATCTCAGATATGCAGATGACACCACCCTTATGGCAGAAAGTGAGGAGGAGCTAAAAAGCCTCTTGTTGAAAGTGAAAGAGGAGAGTGGAAAAGTTGGCTTAAAGCTCAACATTCAGAAAACGAAGATCATGGCATCTGGCCCCATCACTTCATGGGAAATAGATGGGGAAACAGTAGAAACAGTGTCAGACTTTGTTTTTTTGGGCTCCAAAATCACTGCAGATGGTGACTGCAGCCATGAAATTAAAAGGCGCTTACTCCTTGGAAGAAAAGTTATGACCAACCTAGATAGTATATTCAAAAGCAGAGACATTACTTTGCCGACTAAGGTCCGTCTAGTCAAGGCTATGGTTTTTCCTGTGGTCATGTATGGATGTGAGAGTTGGACTGTGAAGAAGGCTGAGCGCAGAAGGATTGATGCTTTTGAACTGTGGTGTTGGAGAAGACTCTTGAGAGTCCCTTGGACTGCAAGGAGATCCAACCAGTCCATTCTGAAGGAGATCGGCCCTGGGATTTCTTTGGAAGGAATGATGCTAAAACTGAAGCTCCAGTACTTTGGCCACCTTATGCGAAGAGTTGACTCATTGGAAAAGACCCTGATGCTGGGAGGGATTGGGGGCAGGAGGAGAAAGGGACGACCGAGGATGAGATGGCTGGATGGCATCACAGACTCAATGGACGTGAGTCTGAGTGAACTCCGGGAGTTGGTGATGGACAGGGAGGCCTGGCATACTGCGATTCATGGGGTCGCAAAGAGTCGGACACGACTGCGCGACTGAACTGAACTGAACTTTACATGGCACATTAAAAAAAAGAGACACATTTATTCAGCATCACGATCAGACTATTACATTTAGTAATTAACAGCATGGATGTAAAAAAAAAATCCACATTAAAATCCTCTTTTGGCATACTTTACACTTTCCACAGAACAGAAACTAAGTTAACCTGTTATACCATTAGTCAAAGCTACGATTTTTCCAGTAGTCACCTATGGATATGAGAGTTAGACTGTAAAGAAAGCTGAGTGCTAAAGAATTGGTGCTTTGAACTGTGGTGTTGGAGAAGACTCTTGAGAGTCCCTTGAACTGTAAGGAAATCAAACCAGTCAACTGTAAAGGAAATTAGTTCTGAATATTCATTAGAAGGACTGATTCTGAAGTTGAAGCTAAAATACTTTGGTCACCTGATGCGAAGAACTGATTTATTGGAAAAGACCCTGATCTGGGAAAGATTGAAGGCAGGAGAAGGGGATGACAGAGGATGAGATGGCTGGATGGCATCACTGACTCGATGGATATGAGTTTGAGCAAGCTCTGGGAGTTGGTGATGGACAGAGAAGCCTGACATGCTGCAGTCCATAGGGTCACAAAGAGTTGGACACAACTGAGTGAACTGAGCTGAACAGAACAATTAGCCAAAGGGCTTCCCAGGTGGTGCTAGTGGTAAAGAACCTGCCTGCCAAGAGACATGGGTTTGATCAAGGAGAAGGGCATGGCAACCTGCTCCAGTATTCTTGGCTGGAGAACACCATGGACAGAGGAGCCTGGTGGGCTACAGTCCGTAGGGTTGCACAGAGTTGGACATGACTGAAGCAACTTAGCATGCACACGTGATTAGTCACAGTATGGTTCTTGAGTTTTTTGCCCATACAGACGAGTATTGTCTAAAACATGTCTTCTTTGTAGCAGGGAGGCCCTGCCACCACTGTCCTTGGCTGAGTTCACAAATCTGTTGTCACCTGCAGCTTCCCTGTCACTTCTCTGGCTCTCCTCTCTGGCTAAGCTTTGTTTCCTGGCAATAATTAAAACCTTCTGCTCTTGCTATAGCTACTGCTGCTGCTGGAACCTCCATAGCCACCTTGCTTTCATGGTTTGTCAAAGTATTGGCCTCCACCACCATAGAGGCTAGACCTTCTGCTTCCAAAATTTCCTTCTTTCATGAGTTCCAAACTTGAAGATTGATTGTCGTAATTGCCAAAATCACTGTAGCTTCTGTCACCTTCAAACTGCTTCCATCATTACCAAATTCATTATAGCCATCCCCACTGCCACCATGTCAACCACTATCATGGCTGCCACCAAAGCCACCTCGACCACTCCATGACCAACATTGTCATTCCCTCCAAACCCACCTCCACAACCATCACCAAAGTTTCCAGAACCACTTCGACCTCTTTGGCTGGATGAAGCACTAGTGATCTTTGGCTTAGATAGGGCTTTCCTCACTTCACAGTTGTGGCCATTACAGTGTGGCATTTCTGAATGCCAGTCTTATTTATGGAGTCATGGTCATCAAAGGTTATGAACGCAAAGCCTCTCTTTTGCCACTGCCTCGGTCAGTCATGATTTTAGTCACTTCAGTTTTCCTATACTGTTTAAAATAATCTCTCAGGTGATGTTCCTCAGTGTTTTCTTTAATGCCACCAACAAAAATCTTTTTCACAGTTACATGGGCACCAGGTCTTTGAGAATGTTCTCTTGAGATGGCCCTCTTTGGTTCCATGAATCTTCTATCCATCTTGTGTGGCCTTGCCCTCCTGGCTGCATTAACCTCCTCCACAGTGATGTATATGACAGACCCAAAGCCTCTGGAGGGTGTGGTGTTCAGATCCTTCATTACCACACAGTCTGTGAGTGTTCCCCTTTGCTCAGAATGGCTCCTCAGACTTTCATTTGTTGTTTCAAAGCTCAATCCTCCAATGAAGAGCTTCCACAGCTCTCCTGGCTCTTTGGAAGACTGACTTAGACTTTGACTCTGACTTAGATGGCAATAGAGGGGGGAAACTTCAAAAATGCTTACTCATGGGCAGAGAGTTGTATCATATTTTGAATTACACATATAGGTGGCATCATATTATATTTGTTTTTCTCTGTTTGACTTACTACATTTAGTATGATAATCTCTAAGTCCATCCATGTTGCTGCAAATGGCATTACTTTATTCTTTTTTATGGCTGAGTAATATTCTATTGTGTGTGTGTGTGTATGTGTGTGTATCACTTCTACTTTACCTATTCATTTGTTAGTGGACATTTCGTTTGTTTCCATGCCTTGGCTATTGTAAATAGTGCTCTATGAACATTAGGGTGCATGTTATATTTTGAATTAGAGTTTTTGTCTTTTCTGGATATATATACTCAGAAGTGGGGTCACTGGATTATATGATAACTCTATTTTTAGTTTCTTAAAGAACATCCATAATGTTCTCCATAGTGGCTATACCAATTTACATTCCAGCTAACAGTATAGGAGGGTTCCCTTTTTTTTACACTCTCCAGGAGAAGGTAATGGCAACCCACTCCAGTACTCTTGCCTGGAAAATCCCATGGATGGAGGAGCCTGGTGGGCTGCAGTCCATTGGGTCACTAGGAGTCAGACACAACTGAGTGACTTCACTTTCACTTTTCACTTTCATGCATTGGAGAAGGAAATGGCAACCGACTCCAGTGTTCTTGCCTGGAGAATCCCAGGGACTGGGAGCCTGGTAGGCTGCCATCTATGGGGTCGCACAGAGTCGGACACGACTGAAGTGACTTAGCAGCAGCAGCATTTATTGTTTGTAGACTTTTTGATGATGGCCATTCTGACCAGCAAGGAGAGGTAAGAAAGCCTTCTTAAGTGAACAATGCAAAGACATAGAGGAAAACAATAGAATGGGAAAGATTAGAGATCTCTTCAAGAAAACTAGAGATACCAAGGGAATATTTCTTGCAAGGATGGGCATAATAAAGAATAGAACTGGTAATGACCTAACAGAAGCAGAAGAGATTAAGAAGAGACGGCAAGAATATACAGAAGAACTCTACAAAAAAGGTTTTAGTGACCTGGATAAGCACAATGGTGTGGTCATTCACATAGAGCCAGAAATCATGGTATGTGAAGTCAAGTGGGCCTTAGGAAGCATTACTATGAACAAAGTTAGTGGAGGTGATGGAATTACAGCTGAGCTATTTCAAATCCTAAAAGATGATGCTGTTAAAGTGCTACATTCTATATGCCATCAAATTTGAAAAAAGGAGTGGCCACAGGACTGGAAATGGTTAGTTTTCATTCCAATCCCAAAGAAGGACAATGCCAAAAAATGTTCAAACTACTGTACAGTTGTGCACATTTCACACACTAGAAGGTAATATTCAAAATCCTTTAAGCTAGGCTTCAGCAGTATGTGAACCGAGAACTTCCAGATGTACAAGCTGAATTTAGAAAAGGCAGAGATCAAACTGCCAACATTCATTGGATCACAGAAAAAATAAGAGAATTCCCAAAAAACATCTACTTCTGCTTCATTACTACGAGAAAGCCTTTGACTGCGTGATCACAACAAACTTTAGAAAACTCTTGAAGATATGGGAATAGCAGACCATCTATCTGTCTTCTGAGAAACCTGTATGCAGGTCAAGAAGCAACAGTTAAGGCATGGAACTGTTCCTTTAGGATTGACTGGTTTGATCTCCTTGCTGTCCAAGGGACTCTCAAGAGTCTCCCCCAGCACCACAGTATGAAAGTGTCACTTCCTTGGGTCTCAGTCGTTTTTATGGTCCAACAGTCATATCATACATGACTACTTGAAAAGCCAAAGCTTTGACTATATGGACTGTCTGGTTAGCAACCAAACATGGAACAACAGACTGGTTCAAAATTGGAAAAGGAATACATCAAGGCTGTATATTGTCAGCTGGCTTATTTAACTTCTATGCAGAGTCCATTATGGGAAGTTCTGGGCTGGATGAATCATAAGTTGGAATCAAGATTGCCAGGAGAAATATCAACAACCTCAGATATGGAGATGATACAACTCAAATGGCAGAAAGTTAAGAGGAACTAAAGTATCTCTTGATGAGGGTGAAAGAGGAAAGTGAAAAAGCTGGCTTAAAACTCAACATTCAAAAAACTAAGATCATGGCATCCAGTCCTATCACTTCATGGCAAATAGAAGGAGAAAAAGTGGAAGAGGTGACAGATTTTCTTTTCCTGGGTTCCAAAATCACTGTGGATAGTGACTATAGTCATGAAATTAAAAGACGCTTGCTCCTTGGAAGGGCTTCCCTTGCATCTCAGTCTATAAAAGAATCTGTCTGCAATGCAGGAGACCTGTATTCGATCCCTGGATTGAGACGATCCCCTGGAGAAGGAAATGGCAACCCACTCCAGTATTCTTGCTGGAGAATCCAATGGACAGAGGAGGCTGGCAGGCTACAGTCCATGGGGTTTCATGAGTCGGACACAACTTAGCAACTAAACCACTACCACCTTGGAAGGAAAGCTATGACAAACCTGAAGAGCATATTAAAAAGCAGAGACACTACTTTGTGACGGTCCATATAGTCAAAGCTATGGCTTTTCCAGTAGTCATGTATGATATGACTATTGGACCATAAAAATGATTGAGACCCAAGGAGCTGACACTTTCATATGTGGTGCTGGAAAAGAATCTTGAAAGTCCTTTGGACAGCAAGGAGATCAAACCAGCCAGTCCTAAAGGAAATCAGTTCTGAATATTCATTGGAAGGACTGACGCTGAAGCTGAAACACCAATACTTTGGCCTCCTGATGTGAAGAGTCAACTCCTTGGAAAAGATCCTGATGATGGGAAAGATTCAGGAAAGTAGGCAGAGGGGACAACAGGATAAGATGGCTAGATAGCATCACAGACTGAATAGAGATTAATTTGAGCAAACTCTGGGAGACAGTGAAGGACAGGGAAGCCTCGCATGTTTCAGTCCATGGAGTAGCAAACAGCCAGACACGACTTAGCAACAGAACATCAACAATAAATTCTGACCAGTGTGAGGTGCTTCCTCACTGTAGTTTTGAGTTGCATTTCTCTAATAATTAGTGATGTTGAGCAAGTTTCCTTGTGCCTGTTAGCCATCTGTGTGACTTCCTTGGGAAAATGTCTATTTAGGTCCTATGCTCACTTTTTGATTCAGTTTTTATTTTTTTGAGCTGTATAATCTGTTTGTATATCTTGGAAATTAAGCTCTTGTTGTCTGCATCATTTACAAATATTTTCTCCCATTCCATAGGTTGTCTTTCATTTTGCTTATGGTTTCTTTTGCTCTGCAATCAATTTTAAGTTTAATTAGGTCCCATTTGTTTATTTTTGCATTTGTTTCCATTACTCTAGGAGATGGATCCAAAAAACGGGGGCTGTAATTTTTTATTCTATCTTTTTATTTAAAATTTTACAATGCTGTATTGGTTTCTGCCTTACAACAATTCAAATCAGCCGTAAGTATACATACATACCTTTTTTCCCTAGGCTCCCTTCCCTCCCCACATCCCATCCCTCCTGATCATCACAGGGCGACAGACCAGGCTTCCTGTGCTAGCAGCAACACCTGATAGCATATACATGCTGATGCTACTTTCTCCATTCTTCCCACCCTCTCCCGCCAGCTCTGTGTCCACAAGTCCACTATCTACGTCTGCGTCTCCATTCTTTCCCTGCAATAGCTTCATCAATATCATTTTCCTAGATTCCATATCTATGTGTCAATATACTGTATTTGTTTTTCTGTCTCTGACTCACTTCATTCTGTATTACAGGTTCTAGGTTCACCCACCTCACTAGAACCAACTCAAACTTGTTCTTTTTTATGGAGGAATAATATTCCATTGTATGGATGTACTGCTGCTGCTAAGTCACTTCAGTTGTGTCTGACTCTGTGTGACCCCATAGACGGCAGCCCACCAGGCTCCCCCGTCCCTGGGATTCTCCAGGCAAGAACACTGGAGTGGGTTGCCATTTCCTTCTCCAATGCATGAAAGTGAAAAGTGAAAGGGAAGTCGCTCAGTCGTGTCCGACTCCTCGCACCCCATGGACTGCAGCCCACCAGGCTCCTCCTTCCATGGGATTTTCCAGGCAAGCATGCTGGAGTGGGGTGCCAGTGCCTTCTCCATGGATGTACTACATCTCCTTATCCATTCATCTGTTGTGGACGTCTAGGTTGCTTCCATGTCCTAGCTATTGTAAACAGTGCTGCTATGAACATTGGAATATATGTGTTTTTTCAATTATGGTTTTCTCAGAGCATAAGCCCAGTAGTGGGGTTCCTGGGTCATGTGGTGGATTTACTGCTAGTGTTTTAAGGATGCTGCTGCAATTATTGTCAAAGAGTATTCAGCCTACATTTTCCTCTAGGAATTTTGTAGTATCTGATTTTACATTTAGGTTTTTAATTCATTTGAGTTTATTTTTGTGTATGTGACAGAATGAGAATGTTCTATTTCATTCTTTTTCATGTAGCTGTCCAGTTTTCCCAGCACCTCTTGTTGAAGAGACTGTCTTCTCCATTGTATATTCTTGCCTACTTTGTTGTAGATTAATTGGCCATAAGTATGTGAATTCTCTTTCTTGATGTAATCAATTTCTATACAATATTTATTTATTTTTTCTAAAGTCTGTGAAAGTGAAAGTTGCTCAGTCGTGTTTTACTCTTTGAGATCCCATGGACTATATAGTCCATGGAATTCTCCAGGCCAGAATATTGGGAGTGGGTAGCCTTGCCCCTCTCCAGGGGATCTTCCCAACCTAAGGATCGAACCCAGGTTTCCCGCATTGCAGATGGATTCTTTACCAGCTGAGCCATAAGGAATCTCCTGTTTATTTATTTATTTATTTTTGGCTGCCCTGGGTCTTCACTGCGGTATGTAGGGTTTCTCTAGCTGCAGCACACAGGCTTGGCATTTGGGATCTAAGTTTCCTGACCAGCTATCGAATCCAGGCCCTGGTAGTGAAAGCACCTAACCACAGGACCACCAGGGAATTCCCTATTCTTTCCTATTTCTTTATGTCTTTTAATCGTTTGTTGTTGTTGGAAACTGAGTATCTTAGATAACATGCAAATATTATATATTATTATAGCAAATATGGCTACAGTTCATATCATTCACCCTCCCCTCCCCAGGTATGTTATTGTCTTTTAGAAATGAATTGCTTGTTGTTTAGTGACTGGATAATTTTAGTGAGGTACCTCCACCCCTGATAGTGTGAAGCCTCAGATGTTGCACCTCAGGGGTGCAACCTTGAGCATGCCCACAGCTATCCTGTGATTACAGAGGTCTGGGCAGGGTTCTCTTTGTCTCTTTCTCTCCAAACATCTCGTGTGAATCTCCACAAACTCCTGGCTGACTGCTCTACTGTTTTCAACAGTGCTCCAGGGGATAAATTGCTTTACAGTGAAGTCTAACCAAACCCAAATCCTTTATAGGGATAGTACCAGAGGTCAATGTTGGAGACTTTTCTCAGATCAAAGGAGGCCTCTTCACAGCTTTTTCTGTGTTTTCTCTCCAGCAAATTAGCCACTTAGAGTTTAGCTTCATGTCTCCAAGGAAGCTGTCATTCTCCTTCCAAATGTCTTTCACCACAACTTCACTGTTTTTAAGAGCACTTTGAAGCTTAAATCTCTCCACACTCTGTTCCAAATGAAGTCAGTTTTTCTTCTTTTTTAAAAAATTTAATTTTTAATTGAAAGTAATTGCTTTACAATATTGTATTGGTTTCTGCCATACATCAACATGCATCAGCCATGCATCTATCCCCTCCCTCTTGAACCTCCCTCCCATCTCCCACTCCATCCCACCCCTCTAGGCTGTCGCAGAGCATCAGTTTGAGCTCCCTGAGTCATACAGCAAATTCCCACTGGCTATCTATTTTACATATGGTAGTGTATATGTTTCCATGCTACTCTTTCCATTCGTCCCACTTTCTCCTGTATTCACAAGTCTGTTGTCTATATCTGTGTTTCCATTGCTTCCTTGCAAATAGGTTCATTAGTACCATCTTTCTAGATTCCATATACATGCATTGATACACGATATTTGTTTTCTCTTTCTGGTTTACTTCACTCTGTATAATAGACTCTAGGTTCATTGACCTCTTTAGAACTTTTTATGGCTCTATTATTCAGCATTCATCTTTTATGGCTGAGTAATAGTACATTGTGTATATGTACCACAGCTTTTTTATCTATTCGTCTGTTGATAAACATGTAGGTCGGTTCCCTGTCCTAGCTATTGTAAATAAAGCTGCAATGAACACTGGGGTATTGAGGTCAGTTTTTTAGGGTGGGATTTGGACCTCTCTGTTTCCGGCTTGCTTCTCTCTTATGGCAGAAATCTCTGAGCCAAGGCTTGGATGCTGGAGGTGGGGACAATGATGTGTTTCTCTCTTTGTGACACCTCTACTCTGGGAGCTGAGTGCTCAGTGGAGAAGAGGGGCAGCAGCCCTAGGTTTTGCTCTCCTTTAGGAATTTCCTGCTTTCCATGAACTGGAGCAAAAGGAAACCGTGGCCTCAGTATTTTCATTCATGCCACACTCAGCACGGAGTTTCAGTCAAGGGTAGAGAAAGCCAAGGCTTTAGTGGCAACATTCTTGTCTGTATTAGTCTGGAGTGATTCTTATTCATTGTACCACCAGGGAAGCTACCATCTTACCGAGCTAGGAAGAGGGGGGAGAAGGTGAGTTTTGCTTCAAATACCACAGACTTGTGTAGTTCTTACTGGATTTTACAAGATTTTTTTTGGGGGGAGGGGAAAACAGCAATATGTGAACTGTGAACTTCCAGATGTTCAAGCTGGTTTTAGAAAAGGCAGAGAAACCAGAGCTCAAATTGCCAACATCTGCTGGATCATCAAAAAAGCAAGAGAGTTCCAGAAAAACATCGACTTCTGCTTTATTGACTATGCTAAAGCCTTTGACCGCGTGGATCACAATAAACTGTGGAAAATTCTGAAAGAGGTGGGAATACCAGACCACCTGACCTGCCATTTGAGAAACCTTTATGCAGGTCAGGAAGCAACAGTTAGAACTGGACATGGAACAACAGACTGGTTCCAAATCGGAAAAGGAGTACGTCAAGGCTATATATTGTCACCCTGCTTCTTTAACTTATATGCAGAGTACATCAGGAGAAATGCTAGGCTGGAGGAAGCCCAAGCTGGAATCAAGATTTCCAGGAGAAATATCAATAACCTCAGATATGCAGATGACACCACCCTTATGGCAGAAAGTGAAGAGGAACTAAAAAGCCTCTTGATGAGGAGAGTGAAAAAGTTGGCTTAAAGCTCAACATTCAGAAAACTAAGATCATGACATCTAGTCCCATCACTTCATGGGAAATAGATGGGAAAACAGTGGAAACAGTGTCAGACTTCATTTTTTGGGGCTCCAAATCACTGCAGACGGTGACTGCAGCCATGAAATTAAAGGACGCTTACTCCTTGGAAGGAAAGTTATGACCAACCTATTAAAAAGCAGAGACATTACTTTGCCAACAAAGGTCTGTCTAGTCAAGGCTATGATTTTTCCAGTGGTCATCTATGGATGTGAGAGTTGGATTGTGAAGAAAGCTGAGCACCAAAGAATTGATGCTTTTGAACTGTGGTGTTGCAGAAGACTCTTGAAAGTCCCTTGGACGCAAGGAGATCCAACCAGTCCATCTTAAAGGAAATCAGTCCTGGGTGTTCACTGGAAAGACTGATGTTGAAGCTGAAACCCCAATACTATGGCCATCTCATGCGAAGAGTTGACTTGTTGGAAAAGAGCCTGATGCTGGGAGGGATTAGGGGCAGGAGGAGAAGGGGATGACAGAGGATGAGATGGTTGGATGGCATCACCAACTCGATGGATGTGAGTTTGAGTGAACTCCGGGAGTTGGTGATGGACAGGGAGGACTGGGGTGCTGTGATTCACAAGGTTGCAAAGAGTCGGACACGACTGAGGGACTGAACTGAACTGAACTGAACTGAATTCATTTATTTATGGCTGTGCTGGTCTTCATTGCTGTGCAAAGACTTTCTCTAGTTGTGATGTGCGGGCGTTACTATCATTGTGGTACACAGGCTTCTCATTGCGGTGACTTCTCTTGTCACAGAACTTGGGTTCTAGGTGCACAAGCTTCAGTAGTTTTGTTGCAGGAAGCGGGACCCTTTCCAGGGCCCGAAACTGGGCTCTTGTCTAACACTTGGAAATGAATTGCCCAAGGAGACACATGTGCTGACAAAGCAAGAGATTTTATTGGGAAAGGGTGCCTGAGGGGAGAGCAGTAGGGTAAGGGGACCCAGGAGAACTGCTCTGCCACGTGGCTCACAGTCTCGGGTTTTATGGTGATGGGATTAGTTTCTGGGTTGTCTTTAGCCAATCACTCAGACTCAGACTCCTTCCTGGTGGTGCAAGCCTTGTTCATTCAAGATGGATGCCAGTGAAAATTATTCTGGGAGGTGGTCAGACATGTGGAGTCTCTTTTTGACCTTTCCTAAACTCTTCGCTTGGTGGTGACTTATTAGTTCCATGTTCCTTACCAGGACCTCCTGTTGTAAAACAGCTCGTGCAAATGGTTACTATAGTGCCTGGCCAGGGTGGGCAGTTTCAGCCAGTGTGCATTCCCTAACAGTTTCAGGGCATGGACTTTAGTTGCCTGCTGCATGTGTAATCATTCCGACCAGGGATCGAAATTGTGTCCCCTACATTGGCAGGAAGATTCTTTTTCACTGTACCACCAGGGACGTCCAATAGATTTTTTTGAACAAATTTTCATTTTTCATTTGCTCTCTAGGTCAATTTCTAGAGACTTTAAATAGTTGTTTTTAAAATAATTTTCGCCAGTTTCACTGGGGAGCAGCTCATGGTGCTAGGCCAGAAGTTGAACTCCCTTCAGTGTTTTATTTGGACAAACGTAACTGCAGATAAACAAGAAAAGGCAGGTCTTGTAGCTTCAGTTGGCTGCTTAGGGTTTGGTTGCTTGTTTGGTAGCTCATGTCACAGCAAGTTCAGGAAGATAGTGATGTGGAGTAACTGTGTTTCCAATGCTAAATGCTTCCCACATA
The DNA here is from genome assembly GCA_006408695.1 of Aepyceros melampus. Taxonomy (NCBI): domain Eukaryota; kingdom Metazoa; phylum Chordata; class Mammalia; order Artiodactyla; family Bovidae; genus Aepyceros; species Aepyceros melampus. The sequence continues at coordinate 187,511 of SJXQ01003715.1, read as the reverse complement.
TTGATTCTGAAGCCAGTTTTCCAAACGTGGAGGTTGAGACATGGAGAGATGAAAAGACATGCCAAGCTCCCACAGCCTTCTCAGATTTGGGGTTTGAACGTAGACAGTCTGAGCTATCTCATCTACAAATGCTGCCTTTCTCAAGCGATGGAGGTTTGGGTTCCCTTGTAACTTAGGATAAATGTCCAGCATAGTAAATAACCTGGACATGTGTCCTTAGGAACAGCAGGATGAGAATATTCTGCATACATTGGAAATGGCTGGTGACAGGAAAATGAAGAACCTGGCCATGTTGACCATTTCCTCCATCCTAGGATGCAGCGAGTTTGACCCGACTCGGTTTCCAGAACAAATTTGAAGAATGTTGCAATAGCACGTAGGTAATCACTAGGCTTTTCCTATGAGTTGAGTAAACACTTGAAATTCCACCACTCCCTTCTCTTTTCATACAGGTGGCCTAATTTTGTCAAGTGAACTCAAGTTTTCCGTGTTCTTATCAGAAGTTGTCAGCTGGCAGATGGTTTGCTGTTGTTCAGTTGCTAGGTTGTGTCTGACTCTCTGATAGTCCTCATTGACTATAGCACGTCAAGCTCCTCTGTCCTCCACTATCTCTCAGAATTTGCTCAAATTAATGTCGTTGAGTTGGTTATTCTATCCAGCCATTTTGTTCTCTGCTGCCCCCTTCCCCCTTTACCTTCAATCTTTCCCAGCATCAGGGTCTTTTCCAGTGAGTCAGTTCTTTGCATTAGGTAGCCAAAGTATTGGAATTTCAGCTTTGGTATCAGTCCTTCCAATGGATATTCAAGTTGATTTCTTTTAGGATTGATTGGTTTGATCTCCTAGCAGTCCAAGGGATGCACAAGAGTCTTCCCCAGCACCATATTTCAAAAGCATCAATTCTTTATCACTCAACTTCTTTGCAGTCCAACTCTTACATCTGTAAATGACTACTGGAAAAACCATAGCTTTGACTAAAAGGACATTTGTTGGCAAAGTGGTGACTCTGCTTTTTAATACACTATGTTTGTCATAGCTTTCCTTCCAAGGAACACATGTCTTTGAATTTCATGGCTGCAGACATTGTCTGTGGTGATTTTGAACAAGAAAATAAAAATCTGTCACTGCCACCACTTTTTCCCTTTCTATTTGCCGTGAAGTGATGGGACTGGATGCCATGATCTTAATTTTACTGATGTTGGGTTTCAGGCCAGCTTTTTCACTCTCCTCTTTCACCCTCATCAAGAGGCTTTTTATAACAGTTCCTCTTTACCTCCTGCCATTAGAGTGGTATCATCTGCATATCTGGGATTGCAGGTATTTCTCTGAACAACCTTGATTTCAGCTTGTGATTCACTGAGCCCAGCGTTTCCCATGATGCACTCTGCATGAAAGTTAAATAAGCAGAGTGACAATATACAGCCTTGACATTCTCCTTTCCCAATTTTGAACCAGTCCGTTGTTCCTGTCCAGCTCTAACTGGCTCTAACTGTTGCTTCTTGACCTGCATGTAGGTTTCTTAGGAGGCAGGTACGGTGGTCTGGTATATCCATCTCAGAATCCTCCACAGTTTGTTGTGATCCACACAGTCAAAGCTTCGGTCAATGAAGCAGAAGTAGACGTTTTTCTGGAATTCCTTTGCTTTCTCTATGATACAATATGTTGACAATTTGATCTCTAGTTCCTTTGCCTTTTCTAAATCCATCTTGGACCCCTTGGATTTCTCTGTTCATGTACTGTTGAAGCCTAGCTTGAAGGATTTTGAGCATTTCCTTGGTAGCATGTGAAGTGAGCTCAAGTGTATGGTAGTTTGGACATGCTTTGGCATTGCCCTTCTTGACTTGACCTCTGCGCAGATGCACTGTCCAGACTTGGCAGGGCCCCAGCCACACAGAAAGGGGACATGGCATGCAATTCCACCTATGACCAGTAGGTGCAGAGGTGGCGCTACACCTTCCCTGGTGGCTTTAATACACAGAACATGGAGCACCGTGGGGGTTCAGTCTCTCTGCACCCCAGGTTCCACACACCATAGATGTGACTGTGCCCTGATGAGGAAGGTGCTTCTTCACTGCAGGCAGATCTTTTTTAAGCCTCTTTTTTTTTGTTGGTCACACCACAGGTCATGTGGGATCTTAGTTCCCTGTCCAGGAATCAAACCCAAGCTCTCTGCAGCGGAAGCGCTGGATCTTAACCACTAGACAGCCAGGGAGTTCCCTCCTGTTACTTCTTGCAACACTGGATACCTGGGATTCTCAGAAGTTTAAAAAATAAATGTATTTGTTTATTTATTTGCTGTGCTGGGTCTTCATTGCTGCGAGAGCATTTCTCTAGTTGTGGTGTGTGGACTTCTCGTTGCCATGGCTTTTCTGGCTGTGAAGCACTGGCCCTAGCGTGCACGGGCTTCAGTAGCTGTGACACGTGCATCGTTGCTCCATGGCACGTGGGATCTTCCCAGACCAGGTACTGAACCTGTGTCTCCTGCATTGGCAGGTGAATTCTTTACCACTGAGCCACCAGGGAAGCCTGCTTCATGGCCTCTTAAATATTGTTTCTTCTGTTCACACTTACATCCATGGTTGTCTTCTTTCCCAGTAGAATGTAAACTCCATGCAGGCAGGCCCAGGTTAGACTTCACTCACTTTCCTATCCTCAGTGCCTCGTGGGACATGTGGAAAGGAGAGACATTCATTAGATATCCATTAGTATTTGCTGGAAAAATGGATGTGGAAATCAACCCAGAATACTCATTGGAAGGACTGATGCTGAAGCTGAAGCTTTGGCTACCTGATGGGAAGAGCTGACTGACTCATTGGAAAATACCCTGATTCAGGGAAAGGTTGAAGATGGGAGGAGAAGGGGGTGACAGAAGATGAGATGGTTGGATGGCGTCACCCATTCAATGGACATGAACTTGGGCAAACTCCAGGAGACAGTGAGGGACAGGGAAGCCTGGCATGCTGCAGTCCATGGGGTCACAAAGAGTCAGACAAGGCTTAGTGACTAAACAATAGCAACAACATTGATGGGGATTAAGGCAGGGCTTCTGGTTCAGGGTGTGTCCTACTGACTGGTTGGGGGGACTATCTAGAGGCTACCTGAGCAGCTGCTGGGAGAGTCCACCTTCTTAGAGAAGAAGGAAGCAGCTGGAAACTCTAGTCTGTAGCAGAGCTCCAGCGTGCCAGGCTGGGACAAATCTGAAAACAGCCAGGTCTGCCCCCAGCCCTGCCCCCAGGGACCCTTGTCCAAGTTCCACGGACAGGATGTCTGTGAGTAAACACTGAGAGAGAGATGCTTCAGCTAAACCCCCTGGGACAGGGACTTCCCTAGTGGTCTAATGGTTAAGAATACGCCTCCCAGTGCAGGGGACACTGGGTTGATCCCTGGTTAGGGAACTAAGATCCCGCATGCCTCAGAGCAACTAAGCCCATGCGCCATGACTGCTGAATCCCCAGCACTGGGAAGCCCATGTGCCACAACTAAAGAGCACGATCACTGTGTCGAAAGGTCCTACACGACGCAATGAAGATCCCGCATGCCACAACTAAGACCTGATGCAGCCAAATAAATTAAGATAAAACATAAAGACCTGGGACATGTTGGTTCATGTCTCCTAAAAGATGGAGAAGCCACAGTGGTGCAAGAGCTTCCTTCACTTTAGGATAGAACCCTTGGTGCTTTGGGATCTCAGGGGCCCAGCTTTGAGCCCTGGCAGAGATGGCAGCCAGCCGGCCCTAGTGGCAGTGCAGAACAAACAGCTGTGCTGTGCTAAATCACCTTAGCCATGTCCTACTCTTTGAAACCCCATGGACTGTAGCCCACCAGGCTTCTCTGTGCATGGGATTCTCCAGGCAAGAATACTGGAGTGGGTTGCCATGACCTTCTCCAGGGTATCTTCAGAACCTAGGGATCGAACTAGCATCTCTTAAGTCTCCTGCTTTGGCAGGTGGGTTCTTTACAACAAGTGCCACCTGGAACGCCCAGAAGGAACAGTACCCATCACTAAGTACCCTCAGGGGAAGGTGTTACCCAGCGTGGCCACACACACTGCAGTTGGCCTGACTTGTAAGTGATCGAGTCACAGAAATAGCTGGAGGGCAATTTGTAGGAGTCCTGTGAGGCATAGATGTCACCCTCTCAAATTTACTCACAGTGAGTAATAATCAGAAAAAAATCTAAAGACAAGTAGTGTATCGACCGGCTGATGGTACTGGTTGAAGCTACTTCTTGGTAGAGTTATGTTTGATCATCACCCATTTTCTCTATACTTAAAAAACATTGAAACAAAAGAAAGGAAAGCTTCCCTCACTCCTCAGGTATACTAGCAAATAAGAAGCTATTTGAGAACAATTCAAGTTACTGTAGATTTTATCCTATTTTAGTTATGTGCTGAGGCAGGACTGGTGTGAGTTAATGGTATGAAGACTGAATGCCCAAACCTGGAAGGTTGGGCTGGGGAATAAAATTCCAGAAGAATGACCTCAGTGTCCCCTGTCCTGCCACATGCGGTGGATGTGGCAAGGGTCAGGTACAAGGTCACTCAGCAGCAGAGGTCACTGTTTAAGTGAGCTGCAGGGGAAGCTGGAGTCACTGGGTGATTCCGGGATGGAGCTAGTAGATGTGAGGATGGGGAAGGGGTCCAGGTGAGGGCTCAGAGGGGACTGTGAGAACCCCATTTAGATGGTTTCTGGATCCAAGGTCTCATCAACCTTAGAAGCCAGAGATGAAGTTGCCAGTGACTGTGAAGTGATGTGAAGATGAGTAAAAGGTGGGTACAAGGGAGAAAGGGTGATGATAAGAAAATGAATTTCTGAAAGAGAGGCCTCAGTGAAGACTGGGCCCCTCTTGTGGCCTGGGAGCTTGAGAAACTGGTTATGGGCAATCCAGATGAGGTCTGCTGAGTTCGTGAGAGATTGCTAATCTCTCTTTTTATCACACCTTGAAGTGTGACTCAGATGGTCTTGGCTGTGTGGTTGCGAGTATGTCCTGAGCTCTGATCAGCAACAAGCAGGAGGTTCCAGAGTCTGTCCTCTCCATCTGATCTGTCTTTCACTGGCCAGAGCGGTGTGTTCAGGAGCTCCTGTCTGAGACACAAAGCAAGGCAGGCTTGTAATTTATCAAGCACCAGTCAAGCTTTCAGTGTCAACAGGCTTCCCAGGCACCAGGGTGGGTCCACAGAGTCAGCTTATGCATGAACTGTCACTATAACGTCGATTTTTAGAAGATATTGAGGGAAGTACATCCAAAATGTGTGTGTGTTAGTTGCTCAGCTGTGTCCAATCCTGTGTGATCTCATGGACTGTAGTTTGTGCTCCTCTGTTCATGGAATTCTCCAGGCAAGAATACTGGAGTTGAAAGCCATTCCCTCCTCCAGGGGATCTTCCTGACCCAGTGTTTGAACCCATATTGCCTGCATTGCAGGTGGATTTCTTACTGTCTGAGCCACGAGGGAAGCCAACATTCAAAACAGTAAAAGGAAACTATGCCACCTGAGGCTCCTTCCAGTCTGTCTGCCATTCATCCATCTATCCATTCATCCCTCTCTCCCCCATCCCTCCCCTCCATCCATCCATTCATCTACCCAAAAGGACACAAGGTGGTGATGAACAAATACACTTTCTCAACTGCCATGATATTTTCACACATATATACACGTGTCAAAAGTGATAGAAGGTGTGCACTTCAGATGTATGCTGGTGAGTATACTTTAATTATATCTCAGTAAAGCTGGGAAGAAGGGTAGTATTACTTAGGGGAGAAGGATCTGGAAGTTAAGATGCTTCTGGGCGCAGGCAGCATTCTTGGCTTGGGTTGTGATTATGCACCTATTTGCTTCCTAATAAACAATTGTCCATTTTGTTTTGTGCACATTTCTGAATATGCTTTACATTTCATAATTGAGAATGGAGCAATGTGTATGTGCTATGCTTGTATGGAAAGAGAAAAAAGAGTTTTAGCAGTAGTTTACTCTGAGGAGAGAGTCTGTCTATGTGAAGGTGGGACAGTGGAAGCTTTTATTTGTTTTCCTTATACATTTCATTAAAAAATGTAAATTTCCTCATGCAGTTCATAAATAAAATTAAAAAGCATAATCATAAACTCATGGATAATAAAGCAAAGGAGGGACTGCCCAACTGTAGGTGCTGAAATGAGGACTCAAGGAGAGAAGGAAGAACGGGCAGGATGGCCTGTGTATCTATGTCAGTAAGTGTACATCAAGTGAAAGACTGGAAGATGAGGCAGAGAGAGCCTCAGAGGGATTCAAAGCATGAGAAAGGCTTGATCTGGACAGAGAGGGCCATGAGTCAGGAAATGCCAGTGGCCTTTAGAAGCTGAGAATGAACTTCAGATGACAGCCAGCAAGGAAAAGGAAACTTCAGTCCTACAACCACGGGGAACTGAATTCTGCCAACAACCTGAATGACTTTGGAAGTGGATTCTTCCCAGAAAAGAGTCCACCCAGCCAACACCTTGGTTTTGGCCCGATGAGACCCACAGCAGAGGAACCAATTGAACCCACTCAGACTTCTGACCTACATAGTTGTTGGATCATTAAATGGGTGTTTTTTGATTGCTTGCTTGTGAGTTTGGAGCAGAGAGAGGTTTATTAAAGGACCATGCAAGGAGATCGGTGGCTCATACCCTAGAAGCCGTGAGCTCCCTGGAGGGTCTATATGAGTGTGGTTTTAAGGCACTATGTTTGTGATAACTGTCACAGCAACAAGAGAAAACTAATATAGCCATGGGCTGACATAGAAAATAGAAGTGATCTGTAGCCTATTGTATAAGGGTGTCCTTGAAGACAGTGCTCCATGGGTCAGGGGCTTCTGGGAGCAAAATGGAGACACATTAATAAAGGACATGGAGAGGTTCCATCTATTAATAGATAGGGGAGGTGGTGGGAAGGATGAGCATTTGTGCTTCTAAGATAGTTTGTCACCTCTAAGACTGATCTACTCTTCAAAGCTAAAGCCACATCCTTGTTAACCACCGACCTGGCAGTTTAAACCATGGGGTTAAGAGGACAAAACTACTGTGTGTGTGTGTGTATGTGTGTGTGTGTGTGTGTACCACACTCTCAGGGTTCCCTGAAGATATAGAGGACACAGTGCAGGTACAGGTACAGAGAAGCCCCTCTTTGGCAGAATAAATTAGATCCCACCCACTCCTACTTTCTTTTCCGGGAGGATTTTACACAGGGAATTAGGTCCTTAAAAATCATATGTAGGTTCTGAATTGGGGCTTGAAAAATTCAGAAGTTATTCTCAATAGTTGATGCTAAAGGCACCTTGAAGCTGGTTCTGAAGCTCAGAGTTCAAGAACCCACATCCAGGAATAAATTGCTGTCCAGGGATTAGAAAGCCAAATTCAAGAAGACTTTTGATACTGGAAATACTCCTGCCTCCAGCTGTCACACTTCCATGACCTTGCTTGCCAGCAGCCAAAATAGTCAAAAGAGAATAGAAAGTGGTCTTGGGGTCAGCCTCCCAAAACCCACATCAGTGCATCTAACTGTAGACACGGTTTCGCATCCAGACCCAAGTTGCAATGAATTCTGGGAAGTGTTGCTGTAACTTTCCAACCTCTCCGGATAGAAGGAAGGAAAAAAGAAGCTGAGAGAATCTAAGCATAATAGCCACCCAAGGTGGCTTTGTCTTGTTTTCCTCTCTCACATTTATATTTTGAGTGGTAAGCTGCTGCTGAGAGGTTTAAAAAAGATTTTTTAAATTGACATATAGTTGATATACAATGTTGCATATATACAGCAAAGTGGTTCAGTTATAAATATACACCAATCTATTTTTTTCAGATTCTTTTCTATAATAGGTTATTATAAGATATTGAATATAGTTCATTGTGCTATACAGTAGATCCATGATAAAAATTTTGATTAAAATGTTTTAAAGGCTCATTTCCAAAGTTTGCATAAATCTCATATTTACAGAACAGTTTGCATCCAAATTTTTTGGGTAGTACAAACATCAGTATAGCCAGAAATCAACTCATTTAACTTCAGCAAAGTTAAAAGTTAACAGAAGTTAACTCATTTTACTTTTGTGTTAACAACAAATTAACATTTGTAATGTACAATGTTCCTGAACAGATATAAATACTTTCTTGGAATTATTTTGTTTTTAAAGGAAAGCATTATTTAATAAATAGTATCATGGCCCCAAAAGATGCATTATGAAAAGGTATGAAAGTTGATGGGGGAAAAATTACAGTTCAGTTCATTTTTGTATGTGCTGAGTCATCATTCTAACTCATTTAACAATTATGATTCTTATTGTTCTTATAAGTTTTGATTACTTTTAATGTTAAAACTAAGTTGTTAAAATATAAAAAATTATTATTCTTTTTTTATTAATTTATTTTAATTGAAGGCTAATTACTTTACAATAGTGTAGTGGTTTTTGCCATACATTGATTTGAATCAGCCATGGGTGTACATGTGTCCCCCATCCTGAACCTCCCTCCCACCTCCCTCCCCATCCCATCCCTCAGGATCATCCCAGTGCACTGGCCCTGAGCGTTCCGTCTCATGCATCGAACCTGGACTGGCGATCTGTTTCACATATGATAATATACATGTTTCAATGCTATTCTCTCAAATCATCCTACCCTTGCCTTCTCCCACAGAGTCCAAAAGTCTGTTCTTTACATCTGTGTCTCTTTTGCTGTCTTGCAAGTGGAGTTATTGTTACCATCTTTCTAAATTCTATATATATGAGTTAATATACTGTATTGGTGTTTTTCTTTCTGACTTACTTCACTCTGTATAACAGGCTCCAGTTTCATCCACCTCATTAGAACGATTCAAATGCATTCTTTTTAATGGCTCCATTGTGTATATGTACCACAGCTTTCTTATCCATTCATCTGCTGATGGACATCTACATTGCTTCCATGTCCTGGCTATTATAAACAGTGCTGCGATGAACATTGGGGTACACATGTCTCTTTCAATTCTGGTTTCCTCAGTGTGTATGCCCAGCAGTGGGATTGCTGGGTCATATGGCAGTTCTATTTCCAGTTTTTTAAGGAATCTCCACACTGTTCTCCACAGTGGCTGTACTAGTTTGCATTCTCACCAACAGTGTAAGAGGGTTCCCTTTTCTCTGTACCCTCTCCAGCATTTATTGTTTGTAGACTTTTTGATAGCAGCCATTCTGATCAGTGTGAGATTTGTTCCCCATCCTGCACCTCCCTCCCTCCTCCCTCCCCATCCCATCCCTCAGGATCATCCCAGTGCACTGGCCCTGAGCGTTCCGTCTCATGCATCGAACCTGGACTGGCGATCTGTTTCACATATGATAATATACATGTTTCAATGCTATTCTCTCAAATCATCCTACCCTTGCCTTCTCCCACAGAGTCCAAAAGTCTGTTCTTTACATCTGTGTCTCTTTTGCTGTCTTGCAAGTGGAGTTATTGTTACCATCTTTCTAAATTCTATATATATGAGTTAATATACTGTATTGGTGTTTTTCTTTCTGACTTACTTCACTCTGTATAACAGGCTCCAGTTTCATCCACCTCATTAGAACTGATTCAAATGCATTCTTTTTAATGGCTCCATTGTGTATATGTACCACAGCTTTCTTATCCATTCATCTGCTGATGGACATCTACATTGCTTCCATGTCCTGGCTATTATAAACAGTGCTGCGATGAACATTGGGGTACACATGTCTCTTTCAATTCTGGTTTCCTCAGTGTGTATGCCCAGCAGTGGGATTGCTGGGTCATATGGCAGTTCTATTTCCAGTTTTTTAAGGAATCTCCACACTGTTCTCCACAGTGGCTGTACTAGTTTGCATTCTCACCAACAGTGTAAGAGGGTTCCCTTTTCTCTGTACCCTCTCCAGCATTTATTGTTTGTAGACTTTTTGATAGCAGCCATTCTGATCAGTGTGAGATGGTATCTCATTGTGGTTTTGATTTGCATTTCTCTGATATATTATTGATTATTTTCAATTTTCTCAAAATTATCAATTATAAGTGGACAAAGCTGCATTTCTAGTTGACAAATGGAACCACAAGTAATGTGATGTTCCTTTTTTTTTTGGCTGTGCTGGGTTTGTTGACTGTGCAGGGTCTTTGTTGTGGTGTGCAGTCTTTTTTTTGGTCTAAGTGTGTTGCTCAGGCTTCTCTTATTGCGGAGCACAGGTTCTAGAGTGCTCAGGCTCAGTAGCTGTGGCTCGGGGCTAGCTGACCCTCATGTGGGATCACAATTCTGTCACCAGGGATTGAACCCACACCCCCTGCATTGGAAGGCCAATTTTTAACCACTAGACTGCCAGGGAAGCCTAAAACGATGTCTCTTAAGTTAATCTTGTGACAATTAAACCAATCCACTGTAGCAGTAAGAAAACTATTGACATAGTAGAACCAAAGAATGTTCCTCTTCAAATACGCTAGAGACTGTACTTTCAGCAAAAGGATGACTACTTGAAGTAGCACTGATGGTTACCAGGTACCAAGAAAACAGATAATGAGCTTGGACAAGAGTATTTTTTAGAGCTCTCATTATAATTGGAATGGGATAAAAAGGGAAGAGAAGATAGTCTCATTCATATGGGAAGTTAACTTAAATAGTCTATAAAAAGATCATGACTTCTGCCCAGAGGTTATGTCGTAAATAAAATCGTCACCATGGAAAATGACAGGCAGTATGGAGGAGCCTGGTGGGCTGCAGTCCATGGGGTGGCTAAGAGTCGGACACGACTGAGCAACTTCACTTTCACTTTTCATTTTCATGCATTGGAGAAGGAAATGGCAACCCACTCCAGTGTTCTTGCCTGGAGAATCCCAGGGACGGGGGAGCCTGGTGGGCTGCCATCTATGGGGTCACACAGAGTCGGACACTACTGAAGTGACTTAGCAGCAGCAGCAGCCCTAAATGCTGAAATCAAAAGAACATTGATAAGACTAAACACACTGTGTCTTCAGGTTTTAGTAGATAGTTGGAGCTCTCAAAACATAAGCAAGGACTGAAATTCAAATTAAAATACTGTAGATAAAAATAAAACAAAGTGTTGACATAAACAGAAACTTGATGACTTTAGAGAAATTTGGGTAATAATCTATACATGCTATCAGGGAAATTGGAGAGACTTCCATGATGGTCCAGTGGCTAAGACCCCATTCTCCTAATGCTGGGGGCTGGGGTTCAATCTCTAGTCAGGGAACTAGATCCCACTTGCTGCAGCTAAAAATTCTGCTTGCCAAACTAAGAGTTCACATACTGCAGCTAAGATCTGGCACAGCCAAGTAAATAAATTCATGAATAAATAAATAAATTAAAAAAAGAAACCTGGAGAACTCGTGGCTGCAAGAAGCTGTAAGTCAAGGAAAAAATTTGGATAAATAGGCAGACATAGTACTCAGTAAATCTAATCCCTTAAAGTATTAAATTCCTGAAATATGATACAATAAAAATGTTTACAGAAGAAAAAGATCCATGAAGACCAGTGAAAAGCAAAATACTCCATACAGTTTTGGTGGGTATTTTTTCCCTTCTTATTCCAAATGTGAGGCTGTTTAATTGCGGGGGTCCAGCCTCTGCGGGGTCCAGGGAACTCTTGGGAGAGACAGAGTCGGCGTAATTAATGACTCGAGGTCGCAGGTGCAAGAATGATTCTTTATTCAGCAAGAGCATCAGACAGATTTCTCTCTAGTACTTTTTTAAAGCATTCTAACAGGGTTTGATTTTCAAAGGCATTTTTATAGATGGTTGCACAAGTTAATCACATAGTGTAAGAGGTTACAAACCATATTTTTCATCTTGTTATTTCCGTGTAAGCCTTTTCCACAACATTCCCATACATCATCAGTAAAACATTTCCAAACTTTCTTAAATTCCTTATACAATCTTTGTCACCTCCCAGAATTTGTTTTTCACTAGATTATTTTTGATTTCTTGAAAAACTAAGTCACCTGGCCACCTGGGTCTCCTATTGAGGCCCTTTTACAATAACAACCTTTTCTTGTTAGATTTAAACAATATATTAAGAAACACAATTTCCATAGTCCCCAGAAAAACATGAGAACAGTGTTTGCATTAATCACCATGTTGTGAACTTTCTAAGAATAAGCATATTTATAACTGCACAATGTTTACCTCTAATTCTATTCTTTGCTTTTCAGGGGAATGTTTACTTCTTAATTTTATTCTTTGCTTTTCAGGGGAATGCCTGTACAGCTATTAATCAGTAATCCTAGAAAAACAAACTTGCAAACTATTACAGTACTGCTGGATGAGCAATGAGGGGTTTCTTTGGGGGGTTTCTTCGGGCCTCCAGACCTTCGAATTCCCCTTGAGTGCCGGCCTCCTTGGACCGGATCACCCTGACCCGGATCCTTGTCCTGGGCGGGGCTTTTCTTGACTCCTTCGGCTTCCGACATTTCCTATTTTTCCAAGTATAATCAAGAAAAGCAGACAGTTAACCTCAAGGGGCTGATTTATTTCATGTAATTGGAACTGAATAGAGCAGTTCTCTAAAGAAAGAGCAGGTTTTTTGTTTCTTTGTTTTTGTTTTGTAGAGCAGTCATTTGTTAGCTAAATTTCAGGTGGCCTGGTGAAATACAAAACCTTGCTTCACTCTGTTTTTCACCACCTACTTTCTCCAGTGGGCTGATGATCTTTCCATTTATTTCAGCTTTACTGCCTTTAATGATCTCTTTCTTTTTCTACCATTTCATTTCGTTATATGAAAATGCCTTGTGAGTAAGCTCAGAGTCATGTGCCAAGTGTGGGACTGTGCGAGCGCAGTGCCTCTAAGCTGCACTTTCTCAAAAGGCGGTGGGTTCCTACTGTGGCCGCGGGGATGTGGGGGTGGGGGTCGTGCTTTGCAGTCACTATCTCTGGCCACTCAATGGAGCTCAGTGTTACTGAGTCTGATTTATTCCTAAAACTTTTTTGTGTGGTGTAAAGGAAGACGGAAAAACTGAAAGTCATAGTATGCTCATGGCTGGAAAAGTGACTGTAAAGAGATGAATCTTTTCCATATTAATTTTTAGTTCTAACAAAATTTGGTATGAGAATTTCATTGTGATAGTTTATTAGTAAAAAAGAATTTCTAAATTGTTATCTTTAGTATTTAGTATTAACACAATGGCAAAGAATCCACCTGCCAGTGCAGGAGATGCAAGAGGCTCGGGTTTGATCCCTGGGTCAGGAAGATCGCTTGGAGTAGGAAATGGCAACCCACTCCAGTATTCTTGCCCGGGAAGATTTCATGGAGAGAGGAGCCTGGCAGGCTACAGGCCATGGTCGCTAAGAGTTGAATGCAACTATGCACACACACACACACATGCAAAATATACTTTATACATACTTTTGGAAAATAAAGTATTAAAGTATATAAAACATTTTAAAGATACTTTTTCTTGTTTTTTGAAGTATACTTTTAAAGTAAAGTACTATCAAAGAAAAATCTGAAAAGAAAGTTGCAGTAGTTAAACCATGTGGTATTAAATAGTACACTAGATATTCAGACCGGTGGGACAGAAGAAATAGCTCAGAATTTGATTTTATTAAAGGTAAAGATATATGATAAAGTAAATTCAAATCAGCAGAAAATCAGGGAAATCAGGGAAAATATACCATCAACAATTTAAATTAACTGAATATATAATTTTGTAAAGAATAAAATTTGATTCCCATATATCTTACTAAAATAAAGTTCCAGGGAATTAAAATACCACATAAAAAACTAGGTAAGAGCAAAAATTTGAGAAAAAATTTTTTTAGATAAAAGGCAGTAATGACATGACAACTTTCTAAACTGCAAAAGCATGTCATAAAGAAGAGATGTGTTTGACTATAGAAAATGAAACATTTCTAAACAAAAGAAAAATGTCACCAGCATTTAAAGGTAAACTATGAAGTGACAAAGCATTTGGAGTATTTTGTTTTATTTTTTATTATTTTTTTAATGTTTACTCTTGCTTTTTTTTAATCCCCTCTCCTCCCCCAAGTGGAGTAGTTTAATCATACCATTAATATACTTATTACATAAAGAATCCTTAGAAATTAAAAAAAAAAATAGTAGAGTCTAACAGATAATGGGCAAGGGATAAAAATCAAAATAAGGAAGATAATTCCCCCAGATAAAAAGTTAACAAAATATATATAGATATTTATTTCTTTGGCTGCCTCTGGTCTCAGTTGCAGGAACTTCACTGCATCATGTGAAATCTTTTTTTGTTATGCAGGGACTCTCCAGTTGTGTTTGGGAGGGCTTAGCTGCTCAGTGGCTTGCGCAATAGTTCCCTGACCAGGGATCGAACACGATTCCTTGCACTGTGAGGTAGATTCTTAACCACGGGACCACGAGGAAAGTCCTCCTCCCCAAAGTAGGGAATCCTACTAGGGATTAACAGTAAATAAATCCTATTAACAGTAAATAAATATTTGGGAAAATATTAAACAATTTGTGGTCATAAGTGAGGATTAAAAGTATTTACTATTTCTACTTACTATTTCATTTGCAAATGAAAGACTATGATAATATCTAACGCTGGTGAAAGTACAGCAAACTTGTAGGTAATGGCAGTGTAAACTGATATAATACTTTTGGAAAGTATTTGATATTTGATAATGTTCATTGTTGTTGTTGTTTAGTTGCTAAGTTGTGTCCAACTCTTTTGAGACCCTGTGGACTGTAGCCCACCAGTTTCCTCTGTCTGTGGGATTTCCCAGGCAAGAATATAGGAGTGGGTTGCCATTTTCCTCTCCAGGGGATCTTCCCGAACCGGGAATTAAACCTTTATCTCCTGAACTGGCAGGCCAATTCTTTACCTGAGTCCCAGTTGTTCATTAGAAACAACTAATGAACATTAGGAACCATAAGATTGTAACTTAAGCATTTCTAGATAATCTTTTTGTTGGGACATGATTACATATAGTGAAATGCATAAATCTTAAGTGTAGAGAGTGATGAGATTTGATAGATGCATGTACCCATGAAATTCACACTCCACTCAGGATGGAGAGCATTTTCATCACCTGAGAGAGCCCCTTTGTGTACTTTCCTCAAAACTCCCGCATCCTCTTTCTCACCTCCTATCATGTTTCTGCTGTTTTTCACCGTATGTGAATTTTGCCTGTTCTAGAATTTCGTATCAATGGGATCATGCAGAGTGTAGATTTTTGTGTTTGGCATCTTTTTGCTCAGTGTTTGGCATTCATCTATTTTGTTGCATGTATTAGTATTTTATTTCTTTTTTTTTATCATCAAGTAGTATTGCATTGTATGGCTAAACTTCATTTATCCATTTACCTGTTGGTGGGCATTTGGGTTATTTCTGATGTTGGCTTTTGTGGGAAAGTTTCTAAGAGCATTATCTCTCTCTCTCTTTTTTTGTTATTGTGGTAAAATACATATAACATAAACTTGCCATTGTAGCCATTTCAAAATGTACAATTCAGTGGCACTAATTAAATATTCTGCAAATATCATCACTATTTCCAAAATTTATTTTTATGACCTTAAATAGAAACTCAGTAACCAATAGCAATAATTCCCTCTTTCCCCCTCCCCTCAGTCCCTGGTAATCCTTGATCTATTTTCTATCCCTATGAATTTGCCTTTTATAGATATTTCATGTAAGTGGTATCGTAGGTATTGTTTATATCTGGCTTGTTTCACTTAGCTTAATTCTTTCAAGGTTCATCCATGTTGTTACCTGTATCAGAACTTTATTCCTTTTCATGGTTGCATGAATACAATATTCCATTGTATGTATATACCATATTTTGTTGACCCATTCATCTATCGATGGACACTTGGGTCATTCCCACTTTTGGTTATTTTGAATAATGTTGTTATGAACATTGATGAGCACGTGTCTCTTTGAACCTCTGATTTCAGTTTTTTGGAGTATATATCTATGAGTGTAGGTGCTGGGTCATGTTTCCGTGAACATTTTTGTAATAGTCTTTGTATGTGCATATGTTTTCATTAGCATGGGTGGACATGTAGAGGTTATATGGCATGTGTATACTTAATTCTGTGAAACAATGTCAATCTACATTTTAAAAGTTCATTTTATATTCTCACCAACAACTTTTAAAGTACCCATTGCTCCATATCCTTATTAACAGTATTGTTTTTTCTCCTCCCACATATGACAAATATTTAATATGATTTTTAATATCTCAGTACATCCTTGCACAATAGATATTATTATTCATTTTTAAAAATTTGAGATGTAATTGACATACGACATAGGATATGTTTCAGGTTTACAACATAATGGTTTGATATAATATAGATTGCAAAAAGACTATGACCAGAAGTCTAGTTGTCATTCATCACCACATGTTATGGTTTTTTCTTGGGATGGGAACTTTTAAGATTTCTCTCAGCAGCTTTCAAAGATACATATAGTATTATTAACTATAGTCACTGTGCTATATGTTACACATCCAGGACTTGCTTTATAACTGGAAGCTTGTACTTTTTTACCACCTTCACCTATTTTGCCCTCTTCCCACATCGTGCCCTATGCCCAGAAAAGGGCTCTGTTTCTGAGTTCTGTTTTTTTGTTTTCTTTTGTTTGTTTCCTTTTCAGATTCCACATGTAAGGGAGATCTTGTTGTTTTAATTGTAGTCATTTTGATGCCATCATTTCATGGTAGTTTTAACATAGAATTCCCTCATGAGTTATGGTATTTAACACTTTTTCAAATATTTATTGGCTATTCTTCCTTTATGAAGTGACTGTTCAAATATTGTGCCCATTTAAAAGAATCAGAGTGTTTTGCTACATTACTGTATTAATAATATACTGCTGTATTATTGATACAGTACTTGCTGTGATAAAGAACCTACAAACAGACCCACGTTTATACAGCCATTTGATTTCTGACCCAGATGTCAAAGCAATTCAATGGGAAAATGAAAATCTTTTCAACAAATTGATCTGAAGCAACAGAATTTCAACCCAGCTCATTTGAGATGAATCACAGACCTAAACGCAGAAAACTATAAAACTGCTAGAAGAAACAAGAGGACATCTTCATGACACTGGGGAAAGCAAAGATTTCTTGAAGAAGATTGGTTTGCAATGGGCCGTTCCATGGGACCCCATGAGCGCAAACGGATAGGACTTGTGGACTTGTGCTAGGTTCTTGTCACATGGGACCCCAGGGCCCCTTGTTCATACCCCTTAGCACCCCAGAAAAGGGTTTGCTGGAATATCTGATCTTACTGAATTCCCCAAAGATATTTGTATATGTGTGTATTTACTGATATGTATATTTACTGAATATGGTAAAGACAGACATGAGTCACCTTCTTGGGCTTTTCCCCCTTCACTAATGTGGTCTCTACATATATGCCATGGTCTCTTCAGTGGTTAGGAAAGAGGAGGCCTGTGGAGGGGAGTGGGGACAGCGCCTGACCTGGTGGCTAGATGGCAAGCAACTTTGGCCTAGAAACCTAGAGATAGGGCCAATGTGGAGTGGCGACAAACTTGGATTTTGGAGTCTGAGTTCAAATCCCCAGACATATGTGGTTTGAGCTGTGTGTGCTTGGAGCATTCACTGGACCTCTCTGGAGTCCTGGTTTCCTTATAGGAGGCGAACCCATTAGCTGACTATCTGGTCTCAGGGCAGTTCTAGGAATCAAGGGCGGATGTGACAGCAGAGGCAGCCCTGCCCTCAAGCAGACCACACAAATGCAACACCTCAAATTCAGCTTTCACACACAAGCTCCACTTCCTAATTTTCCTGCTTCACCACTGGCCCCTCAGCCTTCAAATACTATAAAACTTTTGCCTCCTGTCTCCTCTGTCTCTTGTATCTGATTAGTTACAAAATCCTATCAATTTTTCCTTCAAAACACTGTTTAGCCAGAAGTCCTTCTGTAGCTGATACTGCTGTTGCCTACCTGATCCCCCTGACTTCTCATCTGTCCTTCCTGGCAGAATCTCAGTTTTGTTCAAAGTCCAGCCAAAGGCTTCCTTCTGAATAGCCCTTCACAGTTCTGAGTACCTGCTGGGACGTACTGATGAGACAAGCTGAAGATCTCTGGGAAATATTTGCTTTTAAAAATATATATATAAGTACATCCCTTTCCTGCTTCATTCTTCTCATTTTTCCACCTAGGGTGGGGTCCTAGGGCCTAGAGGGGCTACAGTAGTCTTCTTGAGCTTATGAGGCAACCAGTCTGAAGAAGGCATTCGTATCACTTGCCCAGACTATTGCACAAGCTATTGATGGGCTTTCCTGACCTCTGCTCTGCAAGTGGAAATCTCATGAGTCCTAGAATTGAGGACTCCAGTTAGAGTTCATCCCTAAAAATAGAACATGAGGCAACCAATGGAAATGATGAAGGAAATCTAAATTTATTGACTGGGATGATGTTCATGATATATGTTAAATTTAAAAAGCTGTTCCAAACATTTTTTATGATATATAACTTTATATAAACATACATTTCTTTATAAATATATTCATTTAAAGGTATAAATGGATATTTCTGTAAATTTTTATAATTAATTAATTTCCAATGTATTGAGATAACAGACACGTAGCATTATATAATTTTAAGGTGTACAGCATAATGATTTGACTTACATTCATCATGAAATGATGATCACAGTGGATTTAGTGAATATCCATCATCTCATAGAAATCAACATTAAATAGACAAAAAGTTTTCCTTGTAATGAGAGCTCTTAGGATTTACTTTCTTTACAATTTTCATTTATAATGTATAGCAGTGTTCATTATCTTTATCATATTATACATTACATCTCTAGTATTTACTTATCTTATAACTGGAAGTTTGTACCTTCTGACCACCACCTTCATCCAATCCTACCCCTTACCCTTCCACCCCAGCCTCTGGTAACCATTAATCCAATCTCTTTTTTCTAAGAGTTTATTTTTAAAGTATAATTGACCTACAACACTATGTAATTTCCTGGTACACAACATAGAGAATCAATATTTCTATAAATTTAAAAATGATGACCACTATGAGTCTAGTTGTCATCTGTCAATATTCCTGTAAATCTGTTGGTGAACTTATAAGTGGTTTCATTTATTGTTTCTTATTTATCTAATTTAAATTTGCTTAAATTCCTTGTTCCTTAGTGTGGCATTCAGCGACTTCCATAATGGGCAAGAATAAAGGTGGTGTGTTTATGTGTGAATTTATGAGTAGACGAATGTATGTGGTTGTGAATTAATGTGTGAGTATGTGTGTGTGGGTATCTGGGAGTGTGAATGGCTATGAGTGTGTGTGAATTTGTCAGTACTTTGGAGAGTGTATGTCCCTGAGTTCATGTAACCGTGTGTAAGTGTGTGACATGAGTTAGTGTGTCTGCTACCCTGGGATTTGGGTAATAAACCAGAAAGGATTCAAGGGGCTAGACAAACTATGGAATGCTAGTTTAATTTGAATTTCAGGTAAACAACAAATACTTTTCAGTGTAAGTATATCCCATGCAATATTTGGGACATACAGATACTAAGAAATTATTTATATCTAATATTCAATTTTTCTTACAGATGAAGGCCAATGGCCTTTATGACACAGATGACTATTCAGAGGCCCAGAAGCTGGGACCAGACTCTGGCTGGGGCTTCCTTCCTTTCTACCGGTTGTCTCTCCCGATCAGCCAGGTCACTGCCAGGCTGGGCTGACACCAGCTCTGCGGGAAAGGCCCGGCCTCCTTGATGATGGTGAGAAGGCTGGTGCGGGTCTAGGGGACCCGGGGTGCCCATGGAGCTCATGATCAGGGTCCATGAAGCTGGAGAACGCGGGGCTGGGAGGAGGAGCTGTCAGGATCTGCTCTGAGGGCACCTTTTTCTACATCTGAATCAGGTAGTGCTACGCTGGCTTAAATGGCTGGAAGGAGACCCGGGGTATGAGGAGAAGGATGACGTAGCGACACCAGCCCAGACCTCTGGGGTGGGAGGAAGAGATGAGGCAGCGGGCACGGATGCTAAGGGCCCCACCCGACCCCTCGGTAGTGGGGACTTCTCCTCCCGTTACCACATCAGGGCAGGGTGGGCATCATGGCGGCCATGCTCTCCATCAACACCCGGCTCTGCTCAGAAAGTTCTAGTACTGGGCAGGGGGGTGGAGAGGGGTGTGTGGAAGCTCTGAGGTACACTCTTCCCCCCACAGACCAGCACCGGTGTTTGTGGTAAACCCAGTGACATGGGAGGTGGCCAAAAAGAGGAAGAGGACCCTATTCGGTCAGACTGCCAGGTTGCCAGCCTCTATAAAACAGGCTGTGAGGGAGCCTGGGCAGCTGCCTCAACATGACCTCCTGGGCTGTCCTGCTCATCGCCTCGGTGCTCCTGGTCGCCCCAGGTGAGGACATTCCCCTTGGGGTAGATCCCGATGGCTCCTCCTCCCAGCCCTGCTTTCTCAGGTTTGATGGATCTGAGCATGAGCTCCAGGCATCTGGTGTGGGTCAGAGCAGCCCCAGGGCAGAGCAGGGCAGGAGGCCCCGGCAGCCCTCACAAGGCCGCCTCCCCGTCCTGGGCGCCAGCTGCCTCCTGGGCTCTCCCCAGCCAGAAGCAGTGACTTCTCTCCCTCTGTCTGTGGAGGGCTGCTGATGCTGTTTCTTCCCCAGGGCTGGCCTTTTCCGGTCTGACTCCTGAACACCACGACCAGGCGACGGCCCATCTGTGCGATGGAGACGAGTTGTGCCACGGCCTGGCCCTGGAGGATCCCCAGGTACACGGATGGCTTCCTGCTGCCCCCCGCCCCCACCATCCCTCTCCTTCCTCCCCTCCCTGGGCAGCGCCAGGGGCGAGGGTCTGGAGACTGAACTGGTCAGGGGGTGGGGAGGCAAGGCTGGGAGCTGAAGATGCTGGTCTTGTTCACACTGGTGCCTGACTGTGGGGTGGGGGCTACACTGGTGGCTGGGCCCTCCCCAAGAGCCTCCTCTTTGTCTGATGGTAGAACAGCAGAGGGGCAGATGCTGGGCTGGGGACGGTGCTGTGGCTGTGGGGGCAGGTCGTGGGGTCTTTCAGCCCCTCTAAGACAGGCAGAGAGATGGGCAGGGGCCAGCCAGTCTGGCTCAGGTCCTCATATGGACAGACAGATCATGGGTCATCCTACTGGCTTGAAAGCTCCCAGGGAACCCTTCCTGGTGCCCTTATGAAGTTGGGGTGTCTGAGAGACCACCCTAATGGGCTTCCTTTCCTGATAGGGTGAGCCGCTGCTCGAAGGAGAGGAGCTGGGCCTACTCTGTGGTCCTTGTCGGAAGATAATAAAACGTCTGGAGGACATGGTGGGAGATCAGCCCGATGAGGTGAGACGGGAGTCCTGTGGGACCTGGCGGGTGGAGAGGTGCCCCCAGGTGGAGTGGACAGGGCTGGGAATCCCTCCCTAGGCTTTTTAAATGAGCTAGAAAGTGGGATGTACTTAGCTCTGAGTGAATACTTAACAAGTGGATGCATCATCACCAGAACCATGTTTCACTTTCCCTTCCTCCCTCTCCTTGGCTTCCCCAACCTGCTCAGGATCACTACCTTCACCCTGGGGTACTCAGATTTATCCCTTTCCATGGGAGATGTCAGAAGAAGATTTTTCAAAAGCAATGGACCAAGGCTCCAAGCTTGGATCCCCTCCTAACCCACCACACCCACCCCCCCAGCAGATGGAGCCCCAGTCAGGCCCTGGACCCAGAAGCTATATAGACAGAGCCTTTAAAGTGGGTCTGGGCACCACTCTCCACCCAGAAGACAGGGCCCGGGTATACAGAGGCTAAGACTCGGCAGGGTCAATTGTCCTTTCCAGAGCCCCTGCTGGCCAGGCTTGGGATGGGGAGGGGGCCTGAACCCTGTCTTTCCAGTCCCTGCTCCCACTACCACCTGGCACCAACTCCGGGGACCCAGCACTCCCACTGCCAGACCTGCTGAGAGCCCAAGGCTGCCGGGGCCTGCAGAGAGACAGTGCCCGGCAGGGCTCACCTGAGGCCCGTTTCCCACCACGGCGCTGCCGCTGCAGGATACCGTCATCAACGCGGCCTCCAAGGTGTGCAGCAAGATAAAGCTGCTGAAACGTCCGTGCGAGTCAATCATGAAGAAATTTCTCCGTCGCATCGCTGCGGACATCAAAGCTGGAAAAAAGCCTCAGGCTATCTGTGTGGACATCAAGGTCTGCAAAAGCAAGGCAGGTATGTGCATAGGCAACAGCAGGGACTCATTCCCTGACAGCCTCCCCATGAAAGGGAAACTCCTAACAGCCTGAGGCAACCTCCCCCTGCCGCTCCCCACACTCCCACAAACAATCCTGGAGTAAAATCAGGTCTCCATTTCTCCTCAGCTGTGTGGCCTTGGGCAAGTAACCTAACCTCTTGTAGCCTCAGTTTCCTTACCTGTGAAACGGCAATAATGATTTCTACTTCTGAGGTTGAAATGAGGATTGAATGAGACCATCACATAAGATGAGGTTGACACCAAGGAAATGGCCTGAGACTGAGGTACTGGAGAAACAGAGCCCTGATCAACCTGTCTCTTCTCTCCACAGTAGGTTTCATTTGATTCCCTGGGTCCTCTGACTCCATCCTGGGGAAAAAGCACAGAAACTCCAGCATCCTCGGCCGGCTCCTTCCTCCCTGAATCCAGGAGTATTCTCTCCAGTTTCTCTCACCAAATCCTTCCACTGCCTTCCTCTCTCAGAATAAAATATCATGAAAGACTTTTGCTTCAGCTTCTTTTCCTTTGTTGGGTTTCAGAAGAGGGGCACGCTCATCTGACTCATAAGCTCAGTCAATAAACATGTTGTATGTCCACATGTGGTTCTAGATGCTAGGGATTTAGGGGTGAACAAGACAGCTTAGCAGCTCTCACACATGTGGTCATGAAATAATTATTGTGCTGCTTGTCACTCCAAGAACCTGGGGTACATCACAAACATACCCCCAGGAGCTCTCAGAGCAGCTGAGGAGACCATTCGGGTTAGGGTTTTGTTGTTGTTGTTCAGTTGCTCAGACTTGTACGACTTTTTGCGACCCTGTGGACTGCAGCCCACTAGGCTCCTCTATCCATGGGATTCTCCAGGCAAGAGTACTGGAGTGGCTTGTCATTCTCTCCTTCAGGGGATCTTCTCGACCCAGGGCTGGAACCCGAATTATTCGTGTTTCCCGCATTGCAGGCAGATTCTTTACCAATTAAACTACCGAGGAAGCTCTCTCTCTCTCTCTCTCTCTATATATATATATATATATATACATACATATATATATAAAGATGTGGGCTATTATAAATAGTGCTATTGAACACTGGAGTACATGTTATATTTTCAAATTATAGTTTTTGTCTTTTCTGAGTATGTACTCAGAAGCAGGGCTGCTGGATTATATGGTTACTCTATTTTTAGGGTTTTTTTAAGTTTTATTATTTAAAATTAAAAAAAAATTTTTTTACTTTACAATATTGTATTAGTTCTGCCACACATTGACATGAATCTGCCATGGGCATACGTGTGTTTTTTCAGTTTTTTAAGTAACCTCCTACTGTTCAGCATAGTGGCTGTACCAATTTACATTCCCACTGACAGTGTAGGAGGGTTCCTTTTTCTCTATACCCTCTCTAGGATTTATTACTTGTAGACTTTTTGATGATGGCCATTCTGACCAGAGTGAGGTCAGATGGCCATCATCAAAACTACCTGAATGTAGTTTTGATTTGCATTTCTCTAATAATTAGTGAAGAAAGCTGAGCACTGAAGAATTGATGCTTTTGAACTGTGGTGTTGGAGAAGACTCTTGAAAGTCCCTTGGACTGCAAGGAGATCAGTCCTGGGTGTTCTTTGGAAGGACTGATGCTAAAGCTGAAACTCCAATACTTTGTCTACCTCATGCGAAGAGTTGACTCATTGGAAAAGACTCTGATGCTGGGAGGAATTGGGAACAGGAGGAGAAGGGGACAACAGAGGATGAGATGGCTGGATGGCATCACTGACTTGATGGACGCGAGTCTGAGGGAACTCTGGGAGTTGGTGATGGACAGGGAGGCCTGGCGTGCTGCGATTCATGGGGTCTCAAAGAGTCGGACACGACTGAGCAACTGAACTGAACTGAATAATTAGTGATGTTGAGCGTCTTTTCATGTTTCTATTGGCCATCTGTCTGTCTTCTTTGGAGAAATGTCTACTTAGGTCTTCTGCTCATTTTTGGTTGTTTTTTAAAATTTTTTTATTGAGCTGTGTAAACTGTTTTTATGTCTTGGAAATCAAGCCCTTGCTGTTGGTATGATTTACAGATATTTTCTCCCATTCCATAGGTTATCTTTGCATTTTTATAGTTTCTCTTGCTGTGCAATTTAGAGTTTAATAGGTGCCTTTGTTTATTTTTGCTTTTGTTTCCATTACCCTAACAGATGGATCCAAAAAACTACTGCTGCAAGTTTTGTCAAAGAGTGTTTGGCCTACATTTTCCTCTAGGAGTTTTATAGTATTTGATTTTGCATTAGGCTTTGAATCCATTTAAGCTTATATATGACAAAATGAAAATGTTCATTCTTTTACATGTAGCTTCCAGTTTTCCTGGCACCACTTGTTGAAGAGATTGTCTTTTCTTCATTGTGTATTGTTGCATACTTTGTTGTAGATTAATTGGCCGTAATTGTGTGGGTTCTCTATTCTTGATGCAATTGATTTCCACATAATCTTTATTATTTGTTTTTCCTAAAGTCTACGGTTTATTCAGATTTCCTATTTATTTATTTTTGGCTGCACTGGGTCTTCATTGTGGTGTTTGGGGTTTCTCTAGTCACAGCACGCAGGCTTTGTTGCCTCTTGGTATGTGGGATCTAAGTTTCCTGAACAGGGACTGAACTTACAACCTGACAGTTAAAGGGCTAAGTTCTAACAACTGGACCACCAGGGAATTCCCTATTCTTTTCTATTTCTTTATGTGTTGTAATTTTAGGTTAGAAACTAGTTATCTTAGATAATATATTATAGCAAATATGGCTACTGGTCACACTCCCCTCCCCAGGTATATTATTGCCTTTTAGAGATGAATTGCTTGTTTTCATGTTTAGTAACTGGGTAATTTTAGTGAGGTCCCTCCACCCCTCATAGTGTGATGCCTCAGATGTTGCACCTCAAGGGGTACAGCCTTGAGCATGACCACAACTATCCTGTGATGTCAGAGGTTAGGGAAGGGTTCTCTTTGTCTCAGAACACCACGTTGTGAATCTCCAAAATTTCTGGCTGACTGCTCTATTGTTTTCAAGAACGTCCCAGGGGATAAATTGCTTTATGAAGTCCAATCAAACCTAAGTCCTTTATGGGTCACTGTTAGAGACTTTTTTCTGACCCAGGGAGGCCTCTTCACAGGTTTTTCTTTCTTTGCTTTCTCTCCAGCAAATTAGTCACCTTACAGTTTAGCCTTATGTCTCCGAGGAAGCTATCAGTCTCCTTCCAAATGTCTTTCACCACAACTTTCACTGTGGAATTCTGTTCCCAGAACAAATCTGAGGACTGCTGCAATAGTGAGTAGGTAATCTTTAGACTTTCCCTGCGAGTTGAGTAAACACTTGAAATTCCACTCTCCCTTCATCCAGGTGGCCTAACTTTGTCAAGGTAACTTGAAAAGCCACAAGACCTTATGGTCCTTGCCCCACTCCCACCATGTCCTCTGCCTGCCTTTTGTCTGTGGGAAACTTTAGTCAAAGAATAAGTTTAATCAGAGAAGAGAGAAACGCTGAAACAAAGGAAAACAGGCAAAGAAGACTAAATATTAATGCAGTCATTAAGCAGAGTCAAGGACGTTTAGTTTCTTCTTAAGGGCTATAGATAATTTGGGGGCTTCCCTAGTAGCTCAGATGGTAAGGAATCACCTGCAATGCAAGAGACCACGGTTCGATTCCTGGGTTGGGAAGATCCCCTGCAGAAAGGATGGGCTACCAACTCCAGTATTCTTGGGCTTCCCTGGTGGTTCAGACAGTAAAGAATCCACCTGCAATGCAGGAGACCTGGGTTCCACTCCTGGATCAGGAAGATCCCCTGAAGAAGGGAATGGCAACCGACTTCAGTATTCTTGCCTAGAGAATCCCATGGGCAGAGGAGCCTGGTGGGCTACAGTCCATGGGGTGGCAAAGAGTAGGACACAGCCGAGTGACTAACCTCAGCACAGCACAGCACAGAGGTAATATTCTAAGCCATATCCTGTGAGCTGTCTTATAAATACCACAACACCAGGTGGAGAAGTTAACATGATGAGCAAACTGTACCCAAGACATGAGTTGCCACAATTCTGAGAATTGACCTCAAAGAAATGGAAACAAATGAACCCTGGAACTGAAGATTAACTGTACCTAAAACAATCAAGATGATGCTGGTCAGACCACTGGTGGCCAGTTTAAAGATGACTGTTAGAGATAATTGTGCTGTTTTTGCATGTAGACCCACCACGCCCACCCCTGTCTATGAAAGTTCTCACCCCTTGCTTATTGGGGAGGGGTGGAGTTGGCCCTTGGACAGATGTCCACCACTCTCGCCTCCTCCCCCTACCCCACCCCCAGTTGCTGGCATCTGAAATAAAGCAAACTTCCTTTCGACCAACCTGGCCTGTTATTGGCTTTTGAAGAGCTAGCAGCCAGACCCACCATACCCTTTCAGTAACAAACTAAGGCTTTCTGTGTTCTGATTGGAAGTTGCCACCTGGCAGATGGTTAGGGCTAGCAAATTTTATAGGGTTCCTTTCTTTTTTGGCTAAGAATCTTGGGCAGGACTTCCCTGGTGGTGCAGTGGGTAAGAATCTGCCTGCCAATGGAGGGAATGTGGGTTCAGTCCCTGGTCAGGGAAGATTCCACATTGCTGCTACTGCTGCTAAGTTGCTTCAGTCGTGTCCAACTCTGTGTGACCCCATAGACTTCAGCCCACCAGGCTCAGCCGACCCTGGGATTCTCCAGACAAGAACACTGAAGTCGGTTGCCATTTCCTTCTCCAATGCATGAAAGTGAAAAGTGAAAGTGAAGTCACTCAGTCGTGTCCGACTCTTGGCGATCTCATGGACTGCAGCTTTCCAGGCTCCTCCGCCCATGGGATTTTCCAGGCAAGAGTACTGGAGTGGGGTGCCATTGCCTTCTCCATTCCACATTCCATGAGGCCAACTAAGCCTGAGAGCCACAACTACTGAGCTTGTATGCTGCAACTACTGAAACCTGCAAGCCTAGAGCCTGTACTCCACAACAAGAAAGGCACTACAATGAGAAACCCATGCACTTTAATGAAGAGTAGCCCCTGCTTGCCACAACTAGAGAAAACCTGCATGCAGCAACAAAGACCCAGTGCGGCCAAAAAAAAAAAAATCTTGGCCAGTTCACGCTTGGTCTTTGAATCCCT
The DNA here is from genome assembly GCA_006408695.1 of Aepyceros melampus. Taxonomy (NCBI): domain Eukaryota; kingdom Metazoa; phylum Chordata; class Mammalia; order Artiodactyla; family Bovidae; genus Aepyceros; species Aepyceros melampus. Next base: position 160,179 of record SJXQ01003715.1, on the reverse strand, counting down.
CATGCGGAAGGGAAATGGAGAATTCTTTCTTCCGTAGCATGAGCTGGTGTATTAGCCAGATTCATTGATGGCAAGCAACAGAAAATGACTCAGGCTAAATTAAGAAAAGGTAAGTGATTGGGTGGCCATGGATGCCTCAGGCTGGAAGGGAAGACCTAGAACAGAACTTGAACAGGAGCTAGGCAGCTCAAAGGGTCCTTTGAAGCAGGGAGGGCGCTTCAGTCTCACCCAGGTGCAGTCACTGGGGTAATGAATTTCCACAATGAGCTCACTCTGTCTTTGTGTCTCCTGCTCCAAAGCCAAATTCCTAGGAAAGAGAATTCAACCAGCCAAGCTTAGATCAGATACTTGACTTTGATTGTTCTAAGGTGATGAAAAGGAAGTCAGGCTCTAGGAGATCTGGGTGACTATTTTGGCTTATGAAATGGAGGATAGATTGCTAGATGAGTTACTGCCCACCGAGACAGTACACAGTAGCTGTCAGATAATTCCCCAAAGGATATTAGAGTGATTATTAGGAAGGAAGAGTAGAGGCTGTGTGGCCAAAGCGGCAAATGTCCAATCCAGCTTGTAATGATGGTGAGTGTTGTCTCTGCGTGTGTGTGCGTTATTTCAGTCATGTCTGACTCTGTGACCCCATGGACTGTAGCCTGCCAGGTCCTCTGTCCATGGGATTCTCCAGGCAAAGATAATGGAGTGAGTTGCCAAGACCTCCTCCAGGGAATCTTCCCAACCTAGGGATCAAACCTGCCTCACTTTATGTCTCCTGCATTGGCAGGCAGGTTCTTTACCACTAATGCCACCTGGGAAGCCAGTATTGTCTCTGAGGCACTTCCGAATAGGAAGATATTTCTCTGACAGGAATCAGGAACTGTGTGTTCCTGGTATTAGGGGCTTGCTTGTCTCTAAGTAAGATGTGCATTCCCATATATTCAGGTTGAGAATCTTGGCATTTACTCAACAGGCTTTAAGAGTACTGCCTGTGGGCACAGGCCAAAGCTCCAGACAGGTCTTGGTTTCATTCAGATGATGTTGATCTTGGCCTCTTTGCCTCTTCGGTTTCCTTATCTGACATAGAACCAACAATATTTGCAAGACTCCTACATTGCTCTGCTTAGATAACTCATGTGTGTGCCTAGCATGGTGTAAGCTGTGCTAAGAGGTTACCTGGAAGATGGGGCATTACCTAGAAGGTGCTGGGAGTAAAGAATTTTAGGCAGAGGATGAGGTGGTGAGAATCGCAGTTGTCCATGGTGAATGAGACACTTTCTGTAGGCTGTATCACAGAGAGAAGCTGGAGTCATCACCTTGTCTTGCTGCAGATTCAGCCCCTGTTCCAGCAGTTGCCAGAAACCCAGAGCCTGGAGATGGGTTCCTGTCTGAGGCACAAGACTCCTCTCACATGCCTGCCTTATGTTTCTCTCTTAGATGCTACCATGCCTCCCTAATGTCCTCCAGAGGACCAGAGAATCACTGTATCTTCAGAATGGATGCTGGATGCCCCTCTCCTACCACCCAGTTCATTCCCACCCAAGGAGATGTTTTTTGGGGAGTGGGGATGATGCTCAGGAGAGCACTTATAGGTACATCTAATAATCACAGCACCCAGACACTGCAGGCTGCATGCTCACAGGCAGAGACTAAGAGTCGAGAGGGGTATGGATCCCAGGCCAATAGAACCCTGGAGCCGCTGTGCCTGGAGCCAGGGAAGGGTGCCAGGGAGGAGAGTGGACTGATCCAGAGATTTAAGGCTCAGTCAGCTACTTTAAAGGTGGACCAGAAGCAACCCAATGTAGTGTTGAGGGCTTATATACCAAATATTTGAGGATGGATGAAGACTGTTTTTACAATCAAGACATTTAATAAAGACCAACATGGTGAAGACCATCACTTCATGGGAAATAGGTAGGGAAACAGTGAGAGACTTAATTTGGGGGGGCTCTAAATTCATTGCAGACGGTGACTGCAGCCATGGAATTAAGATATCTGCTCCTTGGAAGAAAAGCTGTGACCAACCTAGACAGCATATTAAAAAGCAGAGACATTACTTTGCCAACAAGGGCTTCCCTAGTGGCTTAGAGGGTAAAGCGTCTGCCTGCAATGTGGGAGACCCAGGTTCAATGCCTGATTGTGGAAGATTCCCTAGAGAAGGAAATGGCAACCCACTCCAGTACTCTTGCCTGGAAAATCCCATGGACAGAGGAGCGTGGTAGGCTACAGTCCATGGGGTCGCAAAGAGTCGGACATGACTGAGTAACACATTTGTTTGTACTTTGCCGACAAAGGTCCATCAGTCAAAGCTATGGTTTTTCCAGTAGTCATGTATGGATGTGAGAGTTGGACTGTAAAGAAAGCTGAACACTGAAGAAATGATGCTTTTGAACTGTGGTGCTGGAGAAGACTCTTGAGAGTCCCTTGAACTGCAAGGAGATCAAACCAGTCAATCCTAAAGGAAATCAGTCCTAAATATTCATTGGAAGGACTGATACTGAAGCTGAAGCTCCAATGCTTTGGCCACCTGATGTGAAGAACTGACTCAATGGAAAAGACCCTAATGCTGGGGAAGATTGAAGGTGAGAGGAGAAGGGGATGACAGAGAATGAGATGGTTGGATGGCATCACTGATTCAGTAGACATGAGTTTGAGCAAGCTTTGGGAGTTGATTATGGACAGGGAAGCCTGGCATGCTGCAGTCCATGGGGTCTGCAGCAAAGAGTTGGACACGACTGAGTGATTGAACTGAACTAAACATGGTAAATTTTTCACCTTAAGTTGCATTGAGAAAGTGAATGATGATCATTTATATTTACTGACATAAAATATTAATATAATAATATATGAATATATTATTGATAATAGGAATAATTAAGAAAAGTACTGTGGCTCAATGACACCTTTAAATACATTCATATTTTATCCACAAGCTTCCCTAGTAGCTCAGTTGGTAAAGAATCCCCTTGCATGCAGGAGACCGCAGTTCCATTCCTGGGTTGGGAAGATCCCCTGGAGAAGAGATAGGCTACCCACTCCAGTATTCTTGGGTTTCCCTTGTGACTCAGCTGGTCAAGAATCCACCTGCAATGCAGGAGACCAGGGTTCAATCCCTGGGTTGGGAAGATCCCCTGGAGAAGCGAAAAGCTACCCACTCCAATATTCTGGCCTGGAGAATTCCGTTGATTGTATAGTCCACTGGGTCGCAAAGAGTCTAACACGACTGAACCACTTTTACTTTTATTTTATTCACAACAGCACGTACATGTCTTTGAAAAATGTTTTCTGTGTGTGTTGACTTTACTGGTCTATTCCTGGCTGTCACCTTTAGGAAGAAAACTCTCCATGGTTGGCTGCCCTCAGTGACCTTGCGACCTGGGATGCCCATATGTGTGGAGCCTGGTCTGTGGCCCAGGCTTACAGTGATGTGCTGGGCCAATCAGAGCCCTCGATCTAGAATTAGAACTAACACACCTGGAGGTGAGAGGCTGTTTAAAGTCTTGGGGCTGGGCAGCAATACCCACTGCAAGCTGAAACTATCGGGGATCAGGAACCATAATGAAGCAATGCATGAAAATGAAATAACAACAATAATACTTGTGGTAACAAAAATGAAAGCTAAGCTTTGTTGAGCTTTTTCTTTGTGCCCTGCTCATTTCTAAGAACTTTACAGCATAATCTCATGCAGTCCTCATAAACACCCCAAATCCCTATGAAATTTCCAGATGAGGAGAATAAAGCATAGAGAGGGTAAGTAACTTGGTCAAGGCCCACAGCTAGGAGGTGGCACATCTGGGATTGGAGCCCAGGTTACCTCTTGTCCTCTCCTTCCACTCCAGAAAGCAGGACTGGCAGCCCTCGGGCAGTGAAGGGGGACAGCGACTCTGTGTAGCCACCTTGACTTCCTGAGTCTGAATGTCCTGATCTGTGGTTTCCCTTGCCACAGGATTCCCTGGCAGCGCCCCACCCTCCTCCAACTCTTCTATAGCCAGGTCGACTGGGTCTCTGATTCTTGCTTCAGATGGAAACTCTAAGCGGAGACAGTTAAGGTGCACGCAAGGGTTCATGTCCCTTTGTGTCTCTTGGGACCCCAGAGTATGAAGGAGCAGGGCCCTGAGACCTTCAGTAAGTCCGGTCCATCTTGCCCCCCACCTTCAGTCCCACCTACGAATGATGATCTGAGGCTGGGGTGCTGGAGATGGTCCCCACTGAGGGGAACAGCTGCCCTGTGGCCTGGGCAGGGTTTGGATGGTCTTGCTTGAATTCCCTTCCCAAACTTCCTTAGATATGGGCTTTTTTTCCCCCTTTTTTAAAGTTGTGGTTCGGGTGAGGATATTAACCCTGAGTTGCTTTCTGTCTCCAACTGACTTGGGTGACCTGCCCTGATGACTTTATTACCAAAATGCAGCAGGAATCCACTTAAAAGTGATGGTACAAGTGCTGCCACCTACTGGAGGAAAATTAACAGTGTCAAAAAGAAGAGATCACTTTGTCAACAAAAGTCTGTATAGTCAAAGCTATGGTTTTTCTAGTAGCCATGTATGGATGTGAGAGTTGGACCATAAAGAAGGTTAATTGCTGAAGAACTGATGCTTTTGAACAGTGGTGCTGGAAAAGACTCTTGAGAGTCCCTTGGACAGCAAGAAGATCAAACCAGTCCGTCCTAAAGGAAATCAACCCTGAATATTCATTGGAAGGAATGATGCTGAAGCTGAAGCTCCAATACTTTGGCCACCTGATGCGAAGAGCTGACTCACTGGAAAAGACCCTGATACTGGGAAAGACCGAGGGCAGGAGGAGAAGGGGGTGGCAGAGAATGAGATGGTTAAGGAGCATCACCGATTCAATAGACATGAGTTTGAGCAAACCCCAGGAGATGATGGAGGACAGAGGAGCCTGTCATGCTGCAGTCCATGGGGCTGCAAAGAGTCAGACAGGACTTAGCGACTGAACAGCAACATTGTTTTATATACATGGATGATTGGATATAGAAATAAAAATAGATATAGGTGTATATGTATGTGTGTGCACACAGATGTATATTCCCTAGCTTTGTCCTTTGTAAAGGACTGGAAATAATGAAGGTAGCTATGAGTATACTAGTCTTTGGATCTTGGTTTCTAAGTACCGTTTCCCAGTGAAAAAAAATTAGGGCTCCTTGGAGAAATGGCTGATTCTAGGCCTGGAGCAGTGAAAATATAAATGAATACAGACGACTTTGCAGCGCTAGAAAAAGTGCTCAGAAATGGTGTGTGTGTATGTTTGTGTGTGTTAGCCACTCAATCGTGTCTAACTTTTTACGACCTCATGGACTGTAGCCCATCAGGCTCCTCTGTCCATGGAATTCTCCAGGCAAGAATTCTGGAGCACTTGCCATTTCCTTCTCCGTGGGATCCTCCCAACCCAGGAATGATGATGATAATATTAAAAAAACATAGGATTCACATCGAAGGGGTTCCCAATGGCCAGATCTGAGACAATTTTAGTAACAAAATAAATAATAATAGTAATAAATAATAACTCATGGAATAAATAATATATCCATGACTCCATATACATATAAATAAATAATTTCATAAATAAATAAATGAAGTGAAGCCTCATACAGTAGAATTCCAATGAATAAATATAGAAGGAGTGATGAAAATAGGAAATTGCTATTTGGCTAACCCCACAATGGCTTCCCTAGTAGCTCAGATGGTAAAGAATTCCACCTATAATACAGGAGACCTGGATTCAATCCCTGGGTTGGAAAAATCCTCTGGAGAAGCGAATGGCTCCCCACTCCAGTGTTCTTGTCCAAAGAAGTCCATGGACAGAGAAGCCTGGGTGGGCTACGGTCCATGGTGTCACAGAGTTGGACACGACTGAGCGACTAACACTAACCTCACCATAATTGTTGCAGGCAAGAACGACTGATGAGTGCTAGAATTAGTGGGTAAAAGTATAATGGAAAAAAAAATGTTTCTGTTTATGGTCTCAAGATATCTCCATACAAAATACTTATTAATTACAAAGGGGAGAAAAGTAACTTTGCCATGGATAAATCTGATAGACACCACCTTATCCAAGGGGTAAAAGTCCCTATCAGCAGAAATGAGATGTATGGGCATCATGTTCCTCCTGGTGTGATGTGCCAAGAACACAACATCCCTTCTGGGGGCTTCCCCAGTGGTCCAGTGGTTAAGACTCCACACTCCCAGTGGAGGGGGCATGGGTTCAGTTCCTGGTCAGGGAAGTAAATAAAGTTTTAAAAAACTCACTTCTGTAGGCATTTGTGCCCAAAATGAAAAACCTCAGTCTAACTCTGGAAAAGCACCAGACACACCCAAAGTGAGGAACATTCTGCAGAGCAACTGGCCACTGCTCTTGAAAAGTGCTGTGATCAGAAAGACAAAGCTTGAGGGAACTGTCCCAGACTGGAGGAGACTAAGGAGACATGGTAACTCAGCGCCCTGTGTGAGGCTGCATGGGATCCTGGGAAGAAAAAGAATCCAGGGGCAGTGGACAAAGTTGGAATACCATCTGAAGATAAGTTAGTAGTGCTGTATCAGTGTTCATATCCTGCATGCGTGCTAAGTCACTTCAGTCACATCCGACTCTGCGACCCTATGCACTGTGACCCCTCAGGCTCCTCTGTCCATGGGATTCTCCAGGCAAAATACTGGAGTGGGTTGCCACGTCCTCCTCCTGGGGCTCTTCCCACCAGGGACTGAACTCACATCTCATTATGTCTCCTGCATTGCAGGCAGGTTCTTTACCACTACCTGGGATTCCCTGTTCATATTCTGGTCTTGATAATTATGCTCTGGTTATAGAAGGTGTTAACATTTGGAAGAGTTGCGTGAAGTATATTTAGGTATTTTTCCTACTATTTTTGCAAAGTTTCTCAAGTCTAAAATTATCTCAAAATGAAAAATAAAATTAAAAACAAGATTGTATGAAATATACATACATAATGCTTTTTAAAAGGCATTACACAAAGTAGTATATATAGAATGAATAAACAACAAGGTCCTACTGTATTGCACAGGAAACTATATTCAATATCCTGTGATAAACCATAATGGAAAAGAATGTGAAAAAAATATGTGTTGCTCTCTCAGTCATGTCTGAGTCATGTCTTGGTGATCCTGTGGACTATAACCCACTAGGCTCCTCTATCCATTGGATTTTCCATGCAAGAGAACTGGAATGAATAACCATTCCCTTCTCCAGGAGATCTTCCCAACCTGAGGATCAAACTCGGGTCTCCTGCATTGCAAACAAATTCTTTACCATCTAAGCCACTAGGGAAGCCTGGTACTAGTGGTAAAAAAGAATATATATATATATATGTATAACTGAATCACATTGCTGTACAACAGAAATGAATACAAGACTGTAAATCAACTGTACTTATAATTTCTTTAAAAAGGCATTACAATGTCTATCAGGTTTCTGATTATCCAAAATTTGAAACCTTCCTTAGGCCAGAGCCCAATCTGTGAGATGAAAACCTCTACTTTTATCACAACACAGAAGTAGAAAGAAGGGAAGTATTGGGGCACATATTGAGCAAGCACATGTAAATATTCATACAACGTTTTAGTGGAATTGTAGAACACACTGTGGGGCTTCCATGGTAGCTCAGATGATAAAGAATCCACCTGCAATGCAGGAGACTGGGTTCGATCTGTTTGTTGGGAAGATCCCCTGGAGAAGGGAATGGCTACCCACTCCAGTATTCTGGCCTGGAGAATTTCATGAACAGAGGAGCCTGGCAGGCTGCAGTCCGTGGGGTTGCAAAGAGTCGGACACGACTGAGTGACTAATATTTTCACTTTCAGAACACATCACAGACTGACCAAACCGTCCTCTCCTGTTCTGGAATGTTCTGACTATTGCTCTGGCTTATGTTCCCACATTTCACAGACATCCCCAGAACTGCACGTAGCGTGGTCCTGAGGATCACAGGGCTTAATATTTCCTGCTTTCATAATGCTGGCCCTTGGGTGGCACAGGTAATGGGGTAAAGGAAGCAGATCATATCTGCTGAGGCATGAGATAATAGCAATGAAATGATAGCTGAGTGATCACCTGCCAAAGCTTTTATGCTTAATCTGACCCCTAGAGGAAGGGTCTATTACTATACCCAGTTTACGAAGAGGGTGACAGACTTGCCCAGGGTCTTCTCCTCTGACGTGCACAGCTAGTAACTTGTGGGGCTAGGATCTGAGCCCAGACAGGCCACCTCCAGAGCCCACATGCTGTGCAGGGAGTGGGGCTGAACGCAAGGTAAGTGGGGGTTAGTTCTCCAACGCATCTTGGGTTTTTGTTGTTGGTGGTGGTTTTTTGGCTGCTCTGGGTCTTTTTAGTTGTGGCATTTGGGCTTAGTTGCCCCACAGCATGTGGGATCTTAGTTCCCTGGCAACCGCTGCATTGGAAGTAGTATAGCAGTCGCTCAGTCGTGTCCAGCTCTTTGCAACTCCATGGACTGTTACCTGCCGGGCTCCTCTGTCCATGGGATTCTCCAAGCAAGAATACTGAAGTGGGTTGTCATTCTCTTCTCCAGGGGATCTTTTCAACCCGGGGACTGAACCTAGGTCTCCTGAGCCATTGGAAGGTGGATTCTTAACTACTGGACCACCTGGGAAGTCCCTTCTCTTAAGTTTGGTAGAACTCCTCTCTGAGTTTCAGAATTGAACAGGATCAGAGCTACTCAAGCACTGGCAGGAGCTCTGGCAGGCACCCTGCAGGAGTGTGGGCGTAGCTGCAAGGGCTGGTGCCTGGACTTCCCCTTGACAGCAACTCTTTTTATTATTAACCATTTACCTAGTCAGACCAATCAACCCTAAGGGAAATCAACCCTGAATATTCATTGGAAGGACTGATGCTGAAGCTGAAGCTCCAATAATTTGGCCGCCTGATGCAAAGGGCCGACTCATTAGAAAAGACCCTGATGCTGGGAAAGATTGAGGGCAAGAGGAGAAGGGGACAACAGAGGACAAGAATAGTTGGATGGCATCACCGAAAGCAAGCTCTGGGAGATGGTGAAGGAGAGGGAAGCCTGGCGTGCTGCAGTCCACGGGGTCGCAAAGAGTCGGACACGACTGAGCGACTGAACAACAACCTGGCCACTTAGCGGTTTCTTCTGTTAAGTACCACAGTCAGGACACTTGGAGGCTCTGATTTGTGGGAGTTTCCGATACTCTCCCTTCTGGGCAAAGTCCCTCCTCATACTAGGATTGCCTAAGCCTGTTCCTATTGCTGAAAGAAGCCCCAGTGCTGACCCTGGAAGTGGAACAAGCACCCCTTCTGGGCCAGTGTAGGGTGGAGAACTGTGTGTGTGCTTAGTCACTGTCATGTCTGACTCATGTCACTAAGATTTGGCTTCTCTCCCTGCCTACCCTCTGCTTTCTGGGTGTCACAGTCTCACCACACACTGTCCAGGCAGGGAGTGGGGCTCTGCTGGAGCTCTGGTGGTGGTCAGAGAAGGCTTTCTCCCCTGAAACCTCAGCAAATATCTCACCTTGTGCATGCATGCTTAGTCGCTAAATCGCATCCAACTCTTTGCTACCTCGTGGACATAGCCCACCAGGCTCCTTTGTCTGTGGAATTTTCCAGGCAAGAATACTGGAGTGGATTGCCATTTCCTACTCCAGGGTTCTCCAAGGGATCTTCCTGACCCAGAAATTGAAGCTGCATCTCTCACATCTCCTGCATTTGCAGGCAGATGCTTTACCACTGAGCCTCACCTGGGAAGTGCAGGATGGAGGCTTAAACAGGAAGAAATTTGAACAGCCACAAACTACAACCCCCCCACCTCCGCCCGCCCAGTTTTTCTCTCTTCTCCTCATGTTCTCTGAGAAGTAACATACATAGAAAGCAAGGGTCTGGACCAGGACTCCTGACCTTGCTGTGTGACCTTGAGCAACACCCTGCCCTCTCTGGGCTTTAGCGAACTCAGCTATGAAGGACAGGGTGAGACTTGGTGATTTCTAGGGTCCCTTCCGGCTCCTGCACTTTGTGGCGCCAGGAGCTGGTGACAAGGCAGAAGGAAGCCAGGCCCATTCCGGATGGACTTAAAGGTGTTTGCTCTGTGCTCTTGCGGAAGAGCTTGACCGAGGTGTGAGTTAGGGAGGGACTGTGGCTGCTTTGGCTGCACACAGTCGGGGCTGAGGTGACTCAGAAGGGAACACGCCATGTGTTAAAATAAGAGTTGGCATTTCTGAGAAGGGAAGTCCAGGAGCCGGCCAGGATGGGATTAGCTGTTGATAAGGGCCCAGCATTGTTCTTAAGTCTCCCCTGAGGTCCACACCACATCCTAGAAGAGGAGAAGCCAGGTCCCTGGACCCTGATGGGGTTGGGACAAAGTCAAGGCGTTGCTGAGAATGAGGCCCAAAGGGCCGCCTGGGACCGCGACAGGAGGAGGCAGGGGAGTGCCGTGGTGAGGAGTCAAGGCCGTCTGGTCCTGAGCGCCGAGTGCCCTGCCCTGCACTTGTCCAGGGCCAGAGGAGCGGTTGAGAGGGGACAATGAACATGGACTCTGAAGGCCTAAAAATGGACAACCTGAAACAGCTGTCCAAGCCCAGCGACCCTGAGCACCCCCACCCCTTCCCCGCAAAAGTTCAGGCAAGAGCCGTGAGCACAGTGTGGGCAGTGGGGAGGGGAGTGCCCTCGGGGTCAAGACTCTTCAGTCTCTGAAAAACAAATGCTGACAGGAACGCGAGGAAACCACTGTTTACTTTGTTCAAGTGTTCTAGCAACTGTGTCCTAAAGTGTCTCTGGGGCAGGATGATGAGGGAGGTGAGGCCTGGGCTATAGGAAGTGGAGACGGGGGTGAGGACCTGCAGAGGCCACGACGAGGAGGTCATCTCCCCTTGACTCCTGGGGAGCAGACCCACAGGGAGCGGGTGCAGGCCCTCTCTAGAGTCGAAAGGGAGCGCAAAAGACGGGGCTCAGGGCATTTTGTTGGTGCAGGAAAGGCTCAGATTTAGGCTCCAAGAAGGGGCCTGTGTGTGTTGGGATGGGTGGGCAGTGAACACTGGTGACTCTCTGGGGGGTTGGTGAGTGGCAAGTGACAGAAACGTACGAAGCTGGCTCAGCTAAAGAGGAAGTTAGAACAAGGGTCCCGCAGGACCTGAAGTTACCAGGAGGATGAGAATGGGCGCCAGGAAGCTTCTGGAACAGACTGGGCTCAGAGTCATGTCTCCGTCTCCTTCACCCAGGGTGCCTGGTCATCTGTCTCCATTGTCCATCCACGGATCTGGCCTCCTAGTTTGATCACTGTTGCTCAAGGACCTCAAAAGTTCCTTCCCCACGTGGCAACCACAGGCCCTGAGACTCATGAACTTTTAGACACAGAACACGAAGCAGGCTCACCAGCCCTAAGGCTGAGCCTGGGTTTTAGAGACAGAGAATGTGTTCTATCCAGGCTGACCAGGATTCCCACCCCTCCCCCACCCCACCCACATCCCCCAACCCTCCATCTAATGGGCTCGCCAGGTGAGGCAGGTCATAATGACCATGTGGGATCCTCCACTTTGGCTGAGCTGTGGGTGGGGGAATGTCTTCTTTTTTTTTTTTTAATTTAATTAAAAAAATTTTTTAACATCAAAACATTTTACATTGGGGTATAGCTGATTAAGGCTTCCCTGGTGGCTCAGAGGTTAAAGCGTCTGCCTCCAATGCGGGAGACCCGGGTTCAATCCCTGGGTTGGGAAGATTCACTGGAGAAGGAAATGGCAATCCACTCCAGTATTCTTGCCTGGAGAATCCCATGGACAGAGAAGCCTAGTAGGTTACAGTCCACGGGGTCGCAAAGAGTCAGACACGACTGAGTGACTTTACCTTACCTATAGCTGATTAACAATGTTGTGATAGTTTCAGGGGAACAGTGAAGGGACTCAGTCATACATATTTTTGTATCCATTCTCTCCCAACCCTCATCTGATGGTGGGGGAAGTTCTTGATCCCAGAAAAGACAGAAACAAGAGAAGATGGGGCCAAGAGGAAGAGCCAAGGAAATCTCCTGAAGCTGGGGATCCGGGTGAGGAGAAGCCCAGGAGAGGGCCAGGAGGGAAGAGAATCCAAGACATACATCCACACCCATGAGTGAACTCTGTGTACTCACTGATGGTGAAGAGTGGTTTGAACTTTTTTTTAAGCTGGAGTATGGTTGATTTACAATATTGTGCCAATCTTGGTTGTACAGCAAAGTGATTCAGTTATACATATATAGACATTTTTAAAATATTCTTTTCCATTACGGTTTATCACAGGATATTGAAAAAATTTTTTTAATTGGATGCTAATTACTTTACAATATTGTGGTGGTTTTTGCCATACAGTCACATGAATCAGCCATGGGTGTACATGTGTTCCCCATCCTGACCCTCCCTCCCACCTGCCTCCTCATCTCATCCTTTTGCTTTAGAACCTCCCATAAAAAGAATCTATACCCTGACTGCCACTGATACAGCAAAAACATCTGATTCATCAAAGTCATCTTTATTTCTCTTTCTTTTTCTTTTTAAGCTTTTCTGGCTGCACCAGGTGCTATGCAGGATCTTAGTTCCCCAACCATGGATTGAACCCCTGCTGCCTGAACTGGAAGCATGGAGTCCTAATCACTGGACCGCTAGAAAGTCCCCAACAAGGTCATTTTTTGCTCAAGGTAACCTCAGAGGAAGAAGTAGAGAAGTTTACGTGTGACAAATTTTTTTTTACAGATCAAGAAATGTATACCTGCATGTCTGCTCAGTCTTGTCCAACTCTTTGTTACCTCATGGACTGGAGGCTGCCAGGCTCTTCTGTCCATGGAATTTCCCAGGTGAGAATAGGGAACGGGTTGCCATTTCCTATTCCAAAGAAATGTACATGAGTGTGCAAAGCCCCAGACCCAAGCAATCAGAAACCTCCCATGTGTGTGCAGGGCTGTCACTCACAAGTCTCAGGACCGACAACAGGCCACACCCCCTTTCTCCATGATAGGCACCCCGATGTTTGGAGCTGGCTGATAGAAGGCAGCTTGCTCCAGTTCTTAGGCCTTGGGCTCTGCCATTAGCATCTAAAAGCCTCATGGGGCAGAGGGGTGCTTTCAATATCCCTGTTTCTGTGAGTGAAGCACCCTGCCTGGCTCCACCCTGCCTCTTAAACTGGTAGGAGGTAAGATTCCTTCCCACTACGTGTTCAGGCAGTCAGCAGGCATTTACCAGACTCAGGAGTCTGTAAAGCATCTTGCTTGAAAGAAACTTCTAGAACTATTAAAAGACAGAGAAAGTGCTAGAAGTTCCCAACACTTGTAGGAGGTTGACTGTCTTAATTTTCTGGAACTTTCCCAATTTTAACACTGAAAAGTCTTGCATCCCAGGAAACCCCTCAGGCCTGGGCAAACTGAGCCAATGACTTACTGATGTGGAGGACACGTGGGGGAAAGATGCTAAGTCATGATCAAAACGCCCAGCTGATTGTTTCTAGCATCACACCCAAGCCTCACATCCACAGCCTTCCAGAGGCATTTCTTCCCAGAGTGTTCCTAGCCTGCATCGTTCTCAGCACTGGCTCTACACTTTTGGAGATGGTTGATTTTTCTCACACCCACACATGCACATACACAAGCAAAAAACAAACCAAAAGGCAGGCATTGTTTAAACTTATAGCAGGTTATATTCTAGGAAAAGGTGGTGTAAGTCAAAAAGATAAAAATTGGGTCAATTTTCCCACAGAAACAATACCATGATGAGAAAGCCTGAGCAAGGAAAACTTTTATAAAAAGTTCTATCCTGGCCTTGAACAATTTCTGCAAACTTCTCTAACTTGCTAAACTTTTCTAAGTATTTCTCTGAGGTAACAAGGAGCAAAGTGTTCTCTTAGAAAAATCAGACTCCAGGAATGATTAGCTGGACATTAAATAACTGTACTTTGATGTACATATACTTCAAAGTAAAAAGACAAATCAGTAATTTATCCTTGGACAGCAAGGAGATCAAACCAGTCAATTCTAAAGGAAATCAACCACAAGGTTGATACAAATATTCATTAGAAGGATTGATGCTGAAGCTCTAATACTTCGGTCCCCTAAGGCGAAGACGCAGACTCATTGGAAAAGACTCTGATGCTGGGAAGACTTGAAAGCAAATGGAGAAGAGGTGGGCAGAGGATGATATGGTTAGATAGCATCACTGACTCAATGGACATGAATCTTAGCAAATGCCAGGAGATAGTGAAGGACAGGGAAGCCTGGTGCACTGCAGTCCATGAGGTTCAAAGAGTCAGACATGACTTATTGACTCAACAGTAACAACAACAACTGTTATTTTATTTGTTGAAAGGATCCCTCTGCTCAGGGTTCCCACTGAGCAGTTAGAGGAGTGGTCTTCAACCATGTCCTCAACCACAGGGGAGCCATAAAACCTGCTGATGCCTGGGTACCACCCAGAGATGCTGATGAACTAGGTTTGGGTTCCAATGGGTGGTGGATGCACCTGGGGCCAAGAGCTTGCAGCAAGAGAAGGGGAGGAGAAGGAGGGGTGCCTGAGGTCTGGGGTCAAGTCCGAGGATCTTGAGTGCTGGAGCTGGAACGTGAGACACCTACTAACTGGAAAGAAAACCCAGTGGTCATTGAAGTCAGTCTTTTCATCTTGGGGAAATAGATCTAGAGGGATGAGGGGATGTCCCTCAGCATTTAGATGTAAAATTAGAACACAGTTTATTAAAAAAATTTTTTTAATTTTAAATTAAAATTTTTTAATTTAATTTTTAATATTTTTTTAATTAAAAATGTTTAATTAGAGGATGATTGCTTTACAGTGTTGTGTTGGTTTATCCAGACAACAACGTGAATCAGCTAATGCCTATATTCCCTCCCTCTTAAGCCTCCTTCTCACCAGCCCCCAGACCCCCACCATCTCACACCTCTCACTGTCACAAAGCACTGGGCTGAGCGCCGTGTGTTATTACATAAAGCAGCTTCCTGCTAGCTATCTGTTTCACACATGGTAATGTGTGTGTCAGTGCAGCCCTCTCAGGTGGCCCCACTCCCTCCTTCTCTCTCTGTGTCCATGTCTGTTCTTGCGTCCGCTGCTCTATTGCTGCCCTGTAACTAAGTTCATCAGTACCATTTTTCTAGATTCCATATATATGCGTTAATATACTTTATTTGTTTTCTCTTTCTGAGTTACTTCACTCTATATAACAGGCTGTAGAGAACACAGGTACTTTGATGCTTTATCTTTCTTTGTTTTTTGTTTCTTTTCTTGTATTTATTTATCTTTATTTGGAGGATAATTGCTTTACAATAGTGTGTTGGTTTCTGCCATACATCAACACGAATCAGCCATAAGTATATGTATATGTCCCCTCTCTCTTGTACCTTCCTCCCACCCCATCGCACCCCTCTAGGTTGTCACAGAGCACCAGTTTGAGCTCCCTGCATCACACAGCAAATCCCCACTGGCTATCTATTTTACATATGGACAGGGAGGCCTGGCGTACTGCGTGCGATTCATGGGGTCGCAAAGAGTCGGACACGACTGCGCGACTGAACTGAACTGAACTGAACTAATGTATATGTTTCCATACTACTCTCTCAATTCATCGCATCCCTCCTTCTCTTGCTGTGTCCACAGGTCTTTTCTCTACGTCTGCTTCTCTATTCCTGCCCTGAAAATAGGTTCAGCAGTGCCATTTTTCTAGATTCTATACTACGTGTTCATAAACGATATTTGTTTTTCTCTTTCTGACTTACTTCACTCTGTAACAGGCTCTAGAGAACACAGGTATTTTGACATCTCATCTTTATACTGCTTTCACACTTTGGTGGCTTTAAAATATGCCTCCATATTTCTTGAAATGCCTCTCTTTAAAAAGTGAAGTTTAATTCCTTTCCCCTTGAGTGTGGGTGGACTTCATGGCTCATTTCAAATGAGTACAGTCTGGAGGAACTGATGGCTTGTGGCTTTTGAGGCCAGATCGTGGGGGCTCTATTTCTCATGTCACTCACTCTGGGGAAGTTAGCTGACGTGCCCATGAGAACACCCAAGCAGCCTTAAGGAAAGGCCATGTGCTGACAACAGCTTTGTGGGGGTGGCATCTTGGAAGCTTCCCTGGTGGTTCAGATGCTAAAGAATCTGCTTTTCCCTTTCATCTTGGGAGCAGAACCTCTGGCTCCAAGCAAGCGATCAGATGACTGGAGTCTTGGCTCACATCTTGTCCACCTCCTGCTGGGAATCCCTGAGCCAGTACCATTCAACTAAGTCAGTCCTTAACTCCTGACCCACAGAAATGGTGAGATAATTTCGGTGAGTTTTAAGCAGCTAAGTTTTGAGGTAATTTGTTACTCAACAATTGATGACAAATACACGCACCATCCTAAAATAAAATCATTCAGAGTTAGTAATATCCAATTTGGAGAAGGCAATGGCACCCCACTCCAGTACTCTTGCCTGGAATATCCAATTTGAGGACAAACTCTAGTGCAGGAGGAGAAAATGAATGAAAGGAATAGAAAGCATAGCAGCATTTTCCTTCTAAGGGAGCATGAGGTTAGGGTGGTGGAGAAATCACTCTGTATGCTATTCCTCTCTGTTGGTGGAAGCTGGAGAAAGGAAAGGTGCAAACTTCAAGGGTCTAGCAGCTCTTCAGTCTGTTGAAGCTTACGACCTAGAGTGGGTGGCCTTTGTTTTATCAGGGCTCACGAAGCAGGCCTGAAACTGAGTTGCTGTTGTTCAGTCACTAAGTTGCATCCAACTCTTTGCAACCCCATCCATGAACGGCAGCATGCCAGGCTTCCCTGTCCTTCACTGTTTCCCAGTTTGCTCAGATTCATGTCCACTGAGCTGGTGATGCTATCTAACCATTTCATCCTTTACCACCTTTTCTCCTTTTGCCTTCAATCTTTTCCAGCATCAGAGTCTTTTCCAATGAACTGACTTTTTCATCAGGTGGCCAAACTGAGTAGAAGTGGAGAAAATGGATGGAGCAACTTTTAAGAATCATGGGGTATAACATTTCGTCATGGCATTGGTGCTGATGTGAGGTAACCTCTAGGCATCCTGTGAGATCTGCTGCATACACAGAGCCTCAAGGAAGGGGCCTGAGCTCTCCATGTGGGTCAGTGCTGAGCATGGGTGGGAATGGAGTCATGAGAGGCCCTGCGTAAGGCTGAGGGTTAAATCAGAGAGCAGAGAGAAACTGAGGGCCTCAGCATTGATCAGGTGGTCAGAAAAACAGAAGCTGTTCTGTAACTTGGGGACCTCAGTCTGCAGCCAGAGTGTAAGAGGAGAAAGTGGGAGCCCTTGGAGGTCTGTGATATTCTTGCACCTCACCAAGCTTCCGGGAAAAATGGCTTCTGCTTCCCTCCTGCTGTCTAAGTCCAGGGCATGATTCTCTCATTGATAAAGTCTAACCTGGGAGCACACTAGGGAGGGGACTGTGGGAAGCAGCTTCCAGCCCAGGTGGCAGGGTGATACATCAGGGTTAGCACTGGACTTCCCAGTGTACAAGCCTAGGAAAGCTGCCACTGAGGGCTGGGTTTCGCGGGGATGTTCCCTTTTACTTTGTATAAAGGTAGCAAAAAGTCTTAGTTGCTATTTACTTGCCAAATGTTATCTTCAAGAAATTTCTAGAGAGAGGTCTTCATGTTGACCAAAGCTGTTGCCCAGGAAGTGAGTGGTCATATGGTTGGTAACACAAGGCTCCCAGGTGACAGACTATGGACACCTAGCCTCTACCCACCGTTCTGAACTTTCCTCAGCCACTCCTGCACTGAATGCTTTGATGTCTGATCTATGTGGAAAACATTTCTTTGGCTCACTGGAGACCCTTATCTTTATTAGGGAAACTTTGCCTGCGAGGTCTGCTTTTGGTGATCCGCAGAAAGTGAGTATATTCATGATTCTGAGAATAGTCATTCAGAGTCTGTCTGTTAAAGATCTCTGGTGTTAGAAGTGAACGGTTTCTGGGACTTCCTTGGTAGTCCAGTGGCTAAACCTCTACACTCTGAAAGCAGGGGGCCTGGGTTTGATCCCTGGTAAGGGAACTAGATCCCACACGCCACAGTTAAGAGTTCACAAGCCGCAACTACAAGATTCTGCATGCCTCAACTAAGACCTGGTGCAGCCAAGTAAATTAAAAAAAGAAAAAAGAAGTGAATAGGTTCTGAGCAGCCATTGCTTCATTTAACCAAAGATATAGGGTTGCTGGTTTGGAACGTGTAGACATTGGGAACAAAGATTCACATGGGCAGCCAGTGAAGAATATAATTCCAGAAAAGTTTGTAAGCACTCTCTATATAAAGGCATAGAGAGAATCGTCATATAATACCAAAATTTAAATATTGCTTAAAATAAGGCTTAGGAATTATTGGTGCTTTTGACAGCACTGAATTCTTGAATACCCTTCCCCTCCCCCTACCTCCTACAGTCCCAAAGTGTGTAAGAAAAAATCTGTCTTCCTGCATTTGGGGCTCTGTAATTAAGAATGGATGCTAATTAATCTCCACCTTTGCAAACTTCAGGAAGAAATGGCTGTCATGCAAATGAGTAGGAGTAGCACATCTACCCTAGAGAGATTTTAATTTTTGAAGTTTAATTTCAAGGTTGCTAGAAGTACCTACCTGAAGCCCTACCACTAGCCCAAAAGGATCAGGAAAGATGCCCTTCTTTCCTTCCTAAGACACCTGGCTGTCACCTGCCAGAGATCTGTGATAAGTATTCAAGTTCACAGTTTGTGCAATGTGAAGGGGGCCCTAGAGTTGTGTAGTGCATTTGCTGGGCTTCTGCACATGGAATCCTGGTGTGCAGCCAGATACGGGTCATTCAAATTTCAAAGCTTGTCTACTACAGAACATTCTACCAGCTTTAATTTGGACCTATTGAAAGTCTTTTAAAAACAAATACTGTATTTCTAAAAAAAAAAAAAATCCCACCTTTCATTCTTTCTTACTTCCTGAATCAGCTCTGCCTACTGTAATCTGATTAGCAGAAATCTACCAGGTGCCCACCCTGTCCTGTTCTATTCAAAGGGCCAGTCATCCCCTGTGTGGACTCCTCCCATCCTCCCCCGTCTCCGGCCTTGCTGGCCATCCCCAGGCAGCGCCTCTTCCTGCGTCTGTTCCAGACCATCCAGCTGGTCTCCCTGAGGTACCTCCCTGCTCCCTCCTCCTAGGCCTGTGGGAACCTTCAAGAAAAGTGAGTCTGGAGCCCTGTTTGCCACAAGGGGCTGATGAAGCTTGTGGCTGGATGCCCCAGTTTTGTGGGTGTGAGGATAGTGGGTTTGTGTGGTCAGGCCAGCTGTGAGGTCTGGTGAATGAGCTGGACCAGCAGGCAGTGTATCCAGCACCCGAGGTGGAAGTGGCTGGAAACAGCGAGGTCCCAGCAGCTGATGGCAGCAGTTGATGAGGCTACACTGCGCTGCCAATGAACAGGGTCAGAGTCCACAGGACAAAGGGTCCCTGAGAGCAGGTGACAGGTAGATGTGACCAGTCCCAGGGCAGAGGCTGTGGACTCTGCTATGCATGTCCCCTCCGTGAGGAAGGTTCCACTGGGATAAGGCACCGAGCCTACTAGAGTGGGGCTCTGCACTGGCATCCTGTTTGTCAGTCAACTCACATGCTGAGCTGGAAGGCACCCTTGACCTCTTGAGCTTTGACATGGGATAAGGCCCACCTGGTCCATCTCAGGGGTATGTTGGGGGAGAGGGGGTTGGAAGCCTGAGGGTTCTTTGAAAGCAGAGATGAGTGGAGGGGTCTATGGGAAGGTGGCTGGAAATCGGGGAGCTCCAGACCAAAGTCAGGGATCCCGGTAGTGGGGTGGAAGGAAATCCAGGACTGGCCTCCTCTCAGATTTCTCCATCTGTGGTGGACGGAAGCACCCCACCTTGACCTTGAGCTATTTCTAGAGAGCTGGCCAGGCCACGCTCTCCATGACGGCAGCAGCTGGCCACCTCTCCCTGGGGACTGGCTGCTCGCTCTTCAGCTCCAGGTGGACCTGCTCCAGGCTGGGCTGTCACTGGGTGAGCTGTGGTAGCTGAGGGGGAGGACAGAGCCCAAGCTGGGCGCTCTGGAGAGGCCTTGTGTCTCAGGGGCACTTTAGCTCCCAAGGAGCATAAAAGATCTTGTGAGGCTGGGCCCCTAGCCACCTTAAAGAATCCCCTCTCGAGGGTAGGCTGAGTAGGCCTGTGACATTTACTAGCCCCGTGAGCACTACAGCCTTACATTTACTTAGGGCATTGTTGTTGTTTAGTCACTAAGTCCTGTCTGACTCTTTGCGACCCCATGGACTGTAGCCTGCCAGGTTCCTCTGTCCATGGAATTTTCCAGGTAAGAATAAAAACAGATTTTTAGACTCAGTGAGAGAAGGAGAAGGTGGGATGATTTGAAAGAATAGCATTGAAGCATATACATTACCATATGTAAAACAGATAGCCAGTGGAAGTTTGATGTGTAACACAGAGAACCTAAACTCAGTGCTCTGTGATGACCTGGAAGGATGGGGTGGGGAGGGAGGTGGGGTGTTCAGGGTGGAGGGGACACATGTATGTCTATGGCCAATTGATACTGATGTGTGGCAAAAACCATCACAATATTGTAAAGTAATTATCCTCCAGTTAAGTAAATCTAAAAAGAATAATGTAGTGGGTTGCCATTTCCTTCTCCAGGGGATCTTCCTGACCCAGAGATTGAACCCTCATCTCCTGCATTGCAGGTGGATTCTTACCACTGAGCCTTTGCAATTCCTTCTCACTCAGTCATTCCTCCATCCAACAAATATGTATTGAGGTCCGACAGGGCCCCCCATAGAGCTTACTTGTGAATAAACAAGTAAATAAATGTGAAGAGCAAATGCAGTTCCAACTCCTAGTAAAAGCTAAGAAGGAAATGAACAAACAGGGTATAGTGGTAGGGGCCTTCCGGCAAAAGTGTCATTTAAGTTGAGGCTTGAAAGATGGGAAAGGGCTAGCTATGTGAATGATGTGGGAAAGGGTTCCAAGTAGAGGGAACAGCATCCGTGAAAGCCCTGAAGCAGAAAAGAGCTCCGTGCCTCAGAGAGAGCAAGGAGTCCTGGGGGACTGGATGTGTAATGAGTGAGGAGAAAGGGGTAGGAAACCTGGCCAGAGAGATAGGCAGGGATCAGATCCTGTGACCCTAGGGAAGAGTGTGGATTTTCTTTACGCTTAAGAGAAACTGCCAAAAGGTTTTAAGGAAGATGTGATAAGATCTGACTTAAGTTGCAAAGAAGGTGGAGGGAAACTAAAAAGCTTCTTGATGAGAGTAAAAGAAGAGAGTGAAAAAGCTGGCTTAAAACTCAGTGTTCAGAAAACTAATATCACGGCATCTGATCCTATCACTTCATGGCAAATAGATGGGGAAACAGTGACAGATTTTATTTTCTTTGGCTCCAAAATCACTGTGGACAGTGACTGCAACCATGAAATTAACTTTCTCCTTGGAAGAAAATCTATGACAAACCTAGACAGCGAGTTAAAAGGCAGAGACATTATTTTGTCAACAAAGGTCTATATAGTCAAAGCTATGGTTTTTCCAGTAGTCATATACGGATGTGAGAGTTGGACCATAAGGAAGGCTGAGCACTGAAAAATTGATGCTTTCGAACTATGGTGCTGGAGAAGACTATTGAGAGTCCCTTGGACTGCAAGGAGGTCAAACCAACAAATTCTAAAGGAAATAAGCCATAAATATTCATTGGAAGGACTGATACTGAAGCTCCAATACTTTGCCACCTGGTGCAAAGATCTGACTCGTTGGAAAAGACCCTGATCCTAGGAAAGATTGAAGGCAGGAGGAGAAGAGGGCAACAGAAGATGAGATAGTTGAATGGCATCACTGACTCAATGGACATGAGTTTGCAAACTCCAGGAGATAGTGAAGGACAGGAAAGCCTGTTTTGCTGCAGTTCATGGGGTCGAAAAGAGTCAGACATGACTTAGTGATTAAACAACAACAATAAAGTTGTAAAGAGGTTACTCTGCTCTATGGTAGGAGAGAGGAGTAGAAGTAGGAGGCTGCTGCAGGAGCTTGGGTGACTTGGACCAGATAGTTTATCAGACAGGATAGGCTATGTTGTGCTACAGTAACAAACAGAACTTAACCTCAATGGCTTAACAACAAATATTTATTTTCAGGTGTTTTTTTTTTTTTGCCAGTGAGCAGGAGAGCTATGCTCGTATTAATTACTCAGGGATTCAGGTTGTCAGGGTCCTCACTTCAATATGATTTCCATAATCCCCATGGCAAGAGGAAGGGTTGTGTTCAGTTCAGTTCAGTCGCTCAGTTGTGTCCGACTCTTTGCGACCCCATGAACCGCAGCACGCCAGGCCTCCCTGTCCATCACCAACTCCCGGAGTTCACTCAGACTCACGTCCATCGAGTCCGTGATGCCATCCAGCCATCTCATCCTCGGTCGTCCCCTTCTCCTCCTGCCCCCAATCCCTCCCAGCATTAGGGTCTTTTCCAATGAGTCAACTCTTCGCATAAGGTGGCCAAAGTACTGGAGCTTCAGTTTTAGCATCATTCCTTCCAAAGAAATCCCAGGGTTGATCTCCTTCAGAATGGACTGGTTGGATCTCCTTGCAGTCCAAGGGACTCTCAATGGGTCTTAAAATTCCCCACCAGAAGCAACAGATGCCTCATCTTCTCACATGTAAGAAGTAAGTCACATAGGCATGCCTAACTTCAAATAGGCTAGAAAAGTGCTGTCATCCCATGTCCCCAGGAGGAGAAAACCCAGACCACACTGATACCCATCCAAATTGTGAGAGTGAAGATGGAGAAAGTGAATAAATTCAAGATATGTTTGGAAGTAAAAGTAACAGATCTTACTGATGAGTGATGTATAGAGAGATGGGGAGCAGAGGGCAGAGTCTAGATAATATTTTAGGTTCCTGGTTTCAATATTCCTGGTTGAATGTCTGTGTATGTTCGCATTTGCTAAGGCATATAATGGGAATGGAACAAGTTTTGAGTGGGGACCAGAAGACAAGTGCTGGACATGTCAAGGATGATAACTGAATTATGCAAGCTTTCTGGAGCTCAGAAAAGAGGTTTAGGCTGGATACAAATTTGGGTGTCATCAAAAAAGTAGTGAAGAACACCTTGGGAGTGGATGGGCTCACTTCAGGGAAAACTGCAGGCAAGTGAGAGGGTGCAGGGTTGAGCCCTGGGACCCCATCACCATGAGGTTGAGGAGGATGAGCAGCCAGCCAAGCAGAAGAGAAGGCAGAGGAGTATGCCCCATAGTCAGAAGACAGCTCAGAGATTTTAGAATGGGAGAGGCTGCAAAAAAAGTGTCTTCTGAAGGAGTAGGAAAGTGACCTTGGATGTGACACAAGCAGCTTTTGCTCCACTGGTGGAAGGGAAAGCCCCTTTAGTGTGGGTTGAGACATGAAGTGGGTAGACCAGGAAGTGGGTACGACAGTCCAGGGGAGGACTGTAGCCTGACTCAGCCCGGATGATGTTTCTTCCCTATCCCATGTCTCTCTTCAGACAAGCCTTTCCCCAAGGGCCAAGATGGTGGCCTCAGCTTGAGCCCCACCTCCTTTGTGCAGGAAAGAGTATGTGTTTCTTGCCCAGGAATCTCGGCAGGATTGCCGCTGCTTGTGCTGGGTCCTCTTTTTCCCCTTTGCCTGAACGAATCCCAGAGCCAGGGAACTCAGGGCCCTGAACGTTCCACCCTGGACTGTGCTGCTCATGCGCTCTCACTCTCCCCTACCGCAGCTAATAAATTCCATTAAAGTACTAATTCCAGAAGATGAGTTGATACTGGCAGCAAAAATAAAGTTGTATCTGAATGTTCCATGTCTAAGTTAATGTACTTAACTAAAGTTAAGTTTACTGTACTATTTTTTAAAAGTTTTTCTTTTTTTCTTTCTTTATGTCTGTGCTGGGTCTTCATTGCTGTGTGCAGGCTTTCTCTAGTTGTGGCGAGTCGGGGCTACTCTCTAGTTGTGATGCATGGGTTCTTCATTGTAGTGGCTTCTCCTGTTGCAGAGCACAGGCTCTAGGGTACTGGGGGTTAAGTAGCTGCAGCCAGCCTGATTCTGATCCTTTTTCACATGTCTGTTTCTATTCTCTGAAGCCTGTCTGATCTCCTGTTGGTTCCCCAGTGCTCTCCAATGTCACAACAGTACACTTTGGTGTAGCTCCATTTTAATTTGTTTGTCTGGTTATATACCGGCCCTTTAATCCAGAAATGTATATCCTTTATTTAGTTCTGAGTTATTTTCTTATTTGTTTCTTTGTTGGTTCCTTCCTTTTGTTTTTCTCCCTGATCTCTCTTTCTGGAAGTCGGAGTGATTTGGATGTTGGGCTTCCTATTCTGATTTCTCCAATTTTCTCTTTTTGTCTTTTTGTTCTAATTTCTGGGAAATTTCCTCAGTGTTTTTTTCTTTTTGTTGAATTTTTCAATGCTACTATCATTTTCCCACCTTTGTAATCTTAAAAAGATTCTCTTAATACACTTTGGAAAAAATCAGTAAACCAGTAATTTATCCTTGGACAGCAAGGAGATCAAACCAGTCAGTCCTAAAGGAAATCAACCCTGAATATCCACTGGAAGGACTGATGCTGAATCTGATGCTCCAGTACTTTGGCCACCTGATGCAAAGAACCGACTCATTAGAAAAGATCCTGATGCTGGGAAAGATTGAGGGCAGGAGGAGAAAGGGACAACAGAGGATGAGAATAGTTGGATGGCATCACCAACTCGATGGACATGAGTTTGAGCAAGCTCCAGGAGATGATAAAGGACAAGGGGAGCCTGGTGGGCTGCAGTCCATGGGGTTGTAAGAGTCAGACATGCCTTAGCGACTGAACAACAACCCTCTGACATCAGCTCCTCCTGCACTGTGTCGTATCAACCCCTTCTCACTGTATGCTTTCCAGCATCTAAAGTTTGGCTGCCTCTTGTTTTTTCTGCCCTTTGGTTTCTCTCTCTTCCCCTGCTCCCCACACTTAATCTCTTTAATATTGGTGAAGGTACAGGAGGGAGAAACATTGTGTGTGTGTTCTCAGCCTGGACTCTTAACCTGGAAACTTCCAATCAGTTTTTTAATATCACCCTCTTATATATGAACAACCAAAGATCAGCTAGTGATTGAGGAAAGGCTCTGTGTGAATAATAGAGAAAACCAAGGCAAAACACAAGCAGAAGAACAAGCTTACAAAGGGAAATAAAGTCACTGTAGGAAAAAAGAGGAAAACTTCAAGAAATATAGTATCCACAATATATTTATGGGATAGTTAGTATATATATATATATATATATATATAAAATTTAATTTCTTGAAACAGATAACTAGAGAACTTTAGGGATAAGTGTGTGTGGTAGTTGCTCAGTGGTTTCCGACTCTTTGTGACACCATGGACTATAGCCCACCAGGCTCCTCTGTCCATGGAATTCTTGAGGCAAAAATACTAGAGAGGGTTGCCATTTCCTTCTCCAGGGGATCTTTCCGACCTAGGCATCCAACCTAGGTTTCCGCATTGCAGGTAGATTCTTTTCCGTTTGAGCCCCCAGGGAAGCCCAAGGGCAAGTGGTCTTAAAATCTTAAAAACTGAGAATTCCCTGATGGTCCAGTGGTTAGGACTCCATGCTTCCACTGTGAGGGGCAGAGGTTTGAACCCTGGTTGTGGAACTAAGATCTTGTATGCTGCACAGCAAGGCCAAAAATAAAATAAAATCTTAAAAATGCATAAAAATGCACATATAAGAGTATTTATCACAATATGACTTCTAACAGCAGAAAATTCATATAACCTAGATGTCTAAAAATAGAGGAGTAATTTAATAAAACATAGTATACAACTTAGTGAAATATCAGGCAACTGTTAAAAATGATGTGGTAGAAATGTATTTATGCAAATGAAGAGTAACTCACAGTGTTTCATCAACAGATTAGAATAAAAATACGTACAGTAAAATCCTATTTTGGAAAAAATATTGTGTATATGTGCAAAGAAAAATGTACTACTCTAGTTACCAGATGAATTCTGTCAGAGTGGATTTAAAACCTTTATGTACAGATACAAATCTGGAAATATAGGTCTCAAGATTATTAGCAGTGATTACCTGGAGGTAATAGCATTATAGGTGAACATTATTTTCTTCTTTGTACTTTTCTATATTTGGTCAATTATTTTTCAAAATGCATGTATTACTTTATAACCAAAATTCAGTACTGTTTTTGTTTGTTTCTAATGTTTATTCCATTTGATCCAATGAATCCTTTCCTATGAAAATACCCTAGATAGTCAGAGCAGATCATAAAAATTATCCAAAAGAATTTTTTGCATAATGTTTTTAGAACTGCTAAGAAGATTGAAAACAATAATAACTGACAAACTGGGATTGGTTAGATTATATTGAATTTATATGCTGTAATACTCAGCTATTAATTCATGCCAGAATTTTTGGATAGATAGCAGTTTTACTTCCCAGGGGGCACTAGTGGTAAAGAACCTGGCTGCCAGTGCAGGAGATGTAAGAGACATGAGTTCGATCCCTGGGTTGGGAAGATCCCCTGGAGGAGGGCACGGCAATCCACTGCAGTATTCTTGCCTGGAGAATCCCATGGACGAAGGAGCCTGATGGGTTACAGTCCATAGGGTTGCACAGCGTCGGACACTGCTGAAGTGACTTAGCACGCACACAGCATGTATATAGATAATATGACCTCAGAGTTGTTTGAAATAACTAGATATAGATTTAGATCTATTCGGAAAAAGACCTGAAGGAAGCACGTCAGACTATTATAAGTGGCTGGTTGTCCCAGGAGAATGCAATCCCCTTACCTGAGTGTGACTCTGGGAGGGTTAAGGTGGGATCTCTCTTTACTTTTCCATTCCCAGGGTCTTGTTGTTTGCAAGTATCTGTTGAATATGTAAGTATTATAAGTTGTTCTTATTTTCTCCTCTATGCTTTCCTGTATATTCCAAAATTTCTACAATAACCTGTTAACTGCATCATCAGGATAAGTTAACTGTTTTTATGAGGAAAAGAAAAGGGAAACAATGGGGGAGGTGGTGCAGAAAAATTTCTTTTCCTAAATGGACTCCACTTACCTTCCCAGGGTGTTGGTAGCAATAACTCCTTCCTCTGCACACCTCACCCCTACCTCCCCAGACTGGTGAATTTCTGGGCTTCCAGACCACCCAAGGCACAAAACACTGGCACAAGGCCTGATTTCCCTAAGTAGGCAGTCCTGGTGGGCCAGGAGGAGTGAAGCAATTCTGTTCAGTTTCTCCAGCCAAGCTTCTCCAGGAGTCCCTGGGCCAGGCCTGGTGCATTTCACTTGTCATCAGATTTTGATCTTGTAGATGTCTAGGCCACCATGGGCACCATAATTATTTCCTTGGGTGCAGATTCTTTGCCAACACTGCGAGGTGGTAGCAGGCAAGTGGTGGGCTGGGGGAGACAGATCACTGGAGAGAGGGTCTCATGGAGAAAGCTGACAGAGAGAGGAGGCAGAATGAAACAGAGGGTCGTCAAGACTCCCACTGTTATAATAATAGCAATACTTACCGCTTGGATCTTTACTGTGTGCCAGGCACTGTGCTAATCGATTTTCATGCATTATTTTCTTTATTTTAAAGTTGATTTAATTATTTTAAAGTTTTTTTTTAATGGGGACTATTTTTAAAGTTTTTACTGAATTTGTTACAATATTGTTTCTTTTTTTTGTTGTTTTGGGTTTTTTTTTTTTTTTTTCTGGCTGAAAAGCATATGGGATCCTAGCTCCTCTGCCAGGGATCAAACCAGCATGCCCTGGAAAGTGAAGTCTCAACCACTGGACCACCAGGGAAGTCTTGCATTATTTTCTTTAATCTTCACACAACCCACATGAGTAAGGATCCATATTATCATTCCCATTTCATGGATGAGAAAACAGCCTTTGATAAGTGAAGGAGGCCACTGAAGATCACACCATGAGTTAAACTGCAAAGCACTGAGTTGAAAAGATACCTAAAGCCCTGTTCTTAGCTATTCCTGGCGCCATATTGCAAAGAGGCCCTGGATGGCTGTGAAGCGGGGGCTCCAGTGGAAAAATCTCAAGATTTCTGTCTAAAAGACAGAAGTCTCCTGTCTTCAGGATTGGGGTTGACTAGTTTCCCGGAAGTTAGAAACTGGGGGCCTTGGAGATGCTGCTTAGCAGAGGCCCTGGGGGCCACCAGGGGGCAGCAGAGGCCTGCACTGGCTGGGCCAGCCCTGTCCCCAGTTGACTGCAGGCTTGGGGCAGCTGTCCTGATTCAAAGCCTGAACTGCTGGTGGCCAAGAATAGCCAGGGGCTGTAGTTCACGTGGGTACTCCTTCCCGGGGTTTCGAAAGCCCCTCACGTCATCCCTATCATTTCACAATCCTCCTCCCAGAGCACTTTTTCCATCTTCCACAAAATAGGTCCTATCTTGGCTGGTGAGGAGACAGCTCAGGGACACACGCTTCCTGCAGACAGCATGTGAGATGCTGGCCTGGGCACTGGGATTAAGAAAAAACAAACAAACCACCAAACAGGTCTTACTCTCAAGTGACTTTGTCACAGAAATAAATAACCAAGGTACACTGTGTAAACTACAATAATATATACAGGTGTGAGATTTAGTGGCAGGACAAAGTGGGAGAAAGAGGGGCAGAATTATGTCTTAGGGACTTAGACAGAATTAGTATTTTAGGGACTTAGCTTAGAAGTGACCCAAAGGAGTGTGTCTGTCTGCAGGATCATTTGTTCTGTGAGCTGAAGCAAAGAGGCTGAAAATTCTGGCCTAGCAGGGTAAAGGGCCCCTGTTTGAAAAATATTAGATACTATGAGAATGGGATTCCCCAGTGGATCAGTGATAAAGAATCTTCCTGCAAGCATGAGATGTGGGTTTGATTCCTGCATTGGGAAGGTCACTTGAAGAAGGAAATGGCAGCCCATTCCAGCATTCTTGCCTGGGAAATCCCATGGACAGAGAAACCTGGCGGGCCATAGTCCCTGGGTTTGCAAAAGAGTCAAACTCGACTTAGCGACTAAACAACAACAATGAAAATGTCAAGTGCTCTAGAAATCGTAAAGTTTGCATCTCTTAAATCTTGCATCAGGGTGTGGGTTGGGACAGTTGAAGCAGACCTAACCTGGGCTCAGTAAGCTGGTAAGGGAGGGTGGAGGAGGGTAGTTGGGAGGTGATTATAGGGTCAAGTGTCAAGGTCAATGGGCTCCAGTAAATCTAATGGAGAGGAGACCCAGCCTCACCTCCCACTTCGTACAATGGCGGTCACAGTCCTTCATCCCCAGGGATAGCAGGACAGCTTGGACCAGTTCAGTTCAGTCACTCAGTCATGTCCAACTTTTTGTGACCCCATGAGCTGCAGCATGCCAGGCTTCCCTGTCCATCACCAACTCCTGGAGTTTGCTCAAATTTATGTCCATCGAGTTGGTGATGCAGATGCTCCCTTTCCTAAGCCAGGGACCCGGGCTCTAAGGATTATCCCAGTGAGGAATATCTCAGTGGGATTCCAGGTCTCCACCCAGCCAAACCTCCTCCCTTACAAAAGTCTGAAATGGGCTTGTCTAGGTAATTCTGACAACCTGGACTCATTCTCTGCTGATAGTCTGCATGGTCCTTGAAGCTCTGTCCTCTCCCAAGAAGGTCATGGAATGGAGTGGGCTTGATGGGGGCCCTAGAGATGCTGTCACAGGTCTGTCTGCCCCCTGCAGTCCAGCAGGCTTCTGTGGCACCCACTTCACAGCACTGTGGACAAGGTGTGCTATAACCTGGCCATGAGAATGTCTGGGTCACTTGGGGCTCCTTACCGGTTGTTCATTTTATTCCCAGATAACTTTTTTTCTGGGCTGACTAAGCCCAGATGGTGCTTTTAGGCAATGGTCCTCAGCACAGCCAAGGGCAGTGGGTAGGGGGAAGGGCACCGGGATCTGGGGGGTCAGTGTGTGTGGCTCCACCTAGGATGCCCAGAGGCTAGTGTTCAGGTAACCAAGCCTTTCTGGTTGAATAAGGGCCACCCTCAATACATTAAAAAATTTAGAGTTAGAAATCATTCTAAAATATAATCTCATCAATAAACCTTTAATGAATTCTTAATATGGATTAGTCTTTCTACCTCTTTATTGACTTTTTTTTTTTGGCTGCATGGTTTATGGGATCTTAGTTCCTTGATTAGGGATTGAACCCAGGCACTCGACAGTGGAAGCGCAGAGTCCCAGCTACTAGACAGCTGGGAAATCCCCTGTATTGTCTTCTCTAGGATGTCTGGTGTTCAGTCTCTCAGTCCTGTCCGACTCTTTGCAGCCCCACAAACTGTAGCACACCATGCTGCCCTGTTCTTCACCATTTTCTGGAGTTTGCTTAAACTCATGTCCTTTTAGTTGGTGATGCCATCCAACCATCTCATCCCCTGTCCTCCCCTTCTCCTCCTGCCCTCAGTCTTTTCCAGCATGCAGGACATTAATGGATTCCTATTTCACCAGTTTTCTAGGACTAGAAATTAAAGAAGCGGGACATGGGAACTTCCCTGGAGGGTCTGGTGGAAAGACTCTGCACTTCCATTGCAGGGGGTGTGGGTTTAATCCCTGGTCAGGGAACTAAGACCCCACATGTATGCAGCCAAGAAATAAATGAATAAATATAAAAGTGGGAGGTGGGGCTGAATGACGATTTATGGCATTAGCGTGTCACATTTTTTGATTGCATGTTATCTCACTTGTTTCTTGTAACAACACTGGGAATGTTATTACCATAGACATTTTCACTGGACCAAGGAAGAACTGACGCTCTGACTGAGGCTTACCCCACGTGGCTAGTGAGTGGTGAACGGGGCTTCCATCAGGTTCTCTGGCGTTTAGCCCCCAGGCCTCTCTCTGCTTTCTGGGGCTTCTGTGGTGTCAGAAACACCTGGGCAGCTTTGACTTTGTTTTTTCCAACAAAACTGAACTGCTTTCATGGCACCATTTTCCTCACACTGAGGGCCAACCTCCAAATAACTCCAAGACATTGAAGAGAAAGAGAGAGACCTTCGAGTCATGTGTGGGTCTCAGACAAAGGCCTATTTAAATGCATTCATAAGTCTGTTCTCTATGTAAGTCTGTTCTTAGCGAGGAAAGGAGGCAGTGGGAGAGGGAGTAGCATTGAGATACATACATTACCATGAAGCTGTAGACTGTAGCCCCCCAGGCTCCTCTGTCCATGGATTTCCCAGGCAAGAATATTGGAGTGGCTGGCTATTCCCTTCTCCAAAGGATCTTCCTGACCCAGGGCTTGAACCTGGTTCTTCTCCATTGCAGGCAGATTCTTTACCGTCTGAGCTACTAGGAGACCCGTAATATGGCTAACAGGAAGTTGCTGTATCTGGTGTTCTGTGACAACCTGGAAGAGTGGAATGGGGGAGATGGGAGGGAGGTTCAAGAGGGAGAGAAATTATGTATACCTATGGCTGATTCGTGTTGATCTATGGCAGACAACAATATAACATTGTAAAGCAATTATCCTCCAATTAAAAATGTGTGTGTGTGCTCAGTTGCCTCAGTCGCGTCTGACTCTTTGCGACCCACTGGACTGCAGCCTGCCAGGCTCCTCTGCCCATGGGATTCTCCAGGCTAGACCACTGGAGTGGCGTGCCATGCCCTCCTCCGGGGCGTCTTCCCGACCCGGGGAGCGAACCCGCATCTCCTGGATCTCTTGCACTGCAGGCAGATTCTTAACCATTGCGCCACCGGGGAAGCCCCCAATTAAAAACAAATAAATTGTGAAAATGCATTCAATCAGTAACTCTTTGTTTGATCCCCCATGTCTCAGCATGGGGCAATGGAGTGACCCGCCCGCGTGTCCTCATGCCTGTGTGTAAAGCCCCCCAAGGGCAGGCCCTGGGACTGTCTATGGAGGACCAAGTCACACCTGAGCTCTTGCAGGCTGCCTCAGCGTCCCCCTGGGGTGCCCCTTATCAGTGGCAGAGGTGGGCAGGTGGGCAGTGAACTGTCCGCCAATACTGCCGGGTGGTTGAGGACCTCAGAGATGGACTCTTGAGAGCCTATTCATGGAGCAGGGGCAGAGTGGGGTCAGAGTAGGGGGCTGTGTCACCGAGGAGGTGACATTTGAGCTGCCCTCTGAAGGATGACAGAAAGTCACCAGGAGGAGCGAGAGCTCTGTTGGCAGGAGAACTATGTGAACAAAGCTCAAAGACTTGGGAGTGTAAAGCACAGAAGGGCGGTATGGGGATGAAGGTACATGTGTGTGTGAGAGAGGCAAGGGGGGAGGAGACAGAGACTGAAAAAGAGGCTTTATGTAAGTTTCCCTGACATTCTTTGGCCTCTGACTTCCCCCTTGAGCCCCTGCCTGGGGGCTCTTGGCCCAGCCCTGACCTCTATGGGCCTCTGCCTACTCCCCACAGGCTCAGAGCTTCTGCACTTGAGCCCCACAGGGCTTCCCTGTTCCCCCAGCAGCCCCTGCCTTGACTTTGTTCTTCCTAAGCCTGTCCTAAGCTTGGCTTCCACCAGGACACTCGATCCCATCCCATGGCTGGCAGCGGGGCGCAGCCCTCACAGCAGCTGCAGGGATGGTTGACTCCAGATGGAAAGTGTTTCGAGAATTCTGATGTGACATCATGCTGTCAGGACATCGTGCTGACGGTCAGTAACCGATCCGGGAGTGGCCAGGTGGACTCGTCGCCAGCTTTGCCCCTTGCCCAGGGCTGGCTTGGGTCAAGGAGTTTGGCTGGATTGGAGGGGCGGTGACTGGTGGCACAGGGTGGGGCCTTCTAGGGGTCTAGGACCTCACCAGCAGCAGCCCAGAGGCCAGCGGATGTCCATCTTCTTTTATGAGCTGAGCCCAGCAGAGGCCCCGCACTCACATCCAGCACCGCGGGCAAGGCCCAGTTTGGCTGTTCTCTTGCGGCTCTTCTACCTGCCCTGGGGCCTCGGCCATCTCTCCTCCCACACAGGCCAGACTGCCACCCCTAAAAGGTCACTAACACTCTGCCTGTGGCTTCTCTGAGCTCAGCTCTGATAGCCCCGCCAAGCCTGCTGAGCCAGGTGATGACTGGGGGCTGCCCTGGCTGCAGGGCCGTAGAGTGAAAGGGGAGTCCCACCACAGCTGACATCCGCACCCGGGCCAGGACCCAGGGCTTGTCTTCAAGGCACCATCTGTTGCCTGTGAGGGCTGAGCAGGGACAGGAGGCTGGCACCAGGGCTCAGAAGGCAGGGCTGCGAGCAGGGAGGTCATGGTGGTTTGCGGGTGGTTTGCTGCCCTTGGGGAGACAGCACCCTTGCTGCCCTCTCTTCTTCTGCCACCCTCACTCACTTGTGCAGAGTTCAGACCTGGAGCTGAAGAGTAAGAGTTAGAAGTGGTCAGCCCCACCCCCGGCTCAGGCTGGCTTCGGCTTCCCCGACATCAAGAGCATTTCCTTCTGGGGAAGCCAGAGGGCATAGCCAGATGGGCTGTAGCCCAGGCAAGCCTCCAGTGCTGGGCATCACAGCAGTCACCGCGGAATCATGAGACAGGAGTTGGACACTGGGCGTGGGGCCACAGGATGGCCTGCCTGGGGTTGGTGCCCTGGCTGGCTCTCTGCACCTCCCCAGAGCAGACTGGTCTGACCACAGAGCTGGACATGATGGGAGACACCTCGGAGTGGGAACAAGCCCCCGGCTGGTCATGACCCTCAGGAAAGGATGGTGTTCACAGGAACTGGGCAGCAAGAGAGCCATCTGGGCTCTTGGCTCCCTGCTGTCACCATCTGCCACTTTGCAAGGGGCCAGTGGGTTTGCGGGGCTTCCCAGGTGGCTCAGCAGTAAAGAATCTGCGTGCTGATGCAAGAGACACAGGTTCAATCCCTGGGTTGGAATATTCCCCTGGGGAAGGGCATGGCAACCCACTCCAGTATTCTTGCTTAGAGAATCCCATGGACAGAGGAGCCTGGCAGGCTGCAGTCCACGGGGTCACAAAGAGTTGGACATGATTGATTGTGCATGCATACACATACAAACACACACACTGGATTGGAGAGAAGAGAGGAAAGGAAGGTGAGGGGGTCTGAAGATCAGGAGGGAAACAGAGAAGGAAGAGAAGGACAGTACAGGGAAGAGGAGAGAGAGAGGGCAGAGAGGTGAGAGAAAGGGCTACAGGTAACAGAGACCTCAACATAACAGAGGCTTAAACAAGATGGCTTTTTCTCCTACATAGAGCTGTAGGTAGGGGGTCCAGGGCTAAAGTTGGAACCCAGGTTCACATTCTTTTTCCACCATTCCTAACAGTTCCAAGCTGCAGCATGGAGGAAAGGGTGAGGGGAGGGTATGCCCAAGAGAGACCCAAGAGGGCGTTGCATACGTGACTTCTCCTGCCAGCTCCTTGCATCTACATCTTGCAGTTACATCTAGCTGCAAGGGAGGCTGGGAAATGTAGTTGTTCTGAGCATCCCTGTGTCCATATTAGAAAGAATGAGAAAGAAGGAGACTGGCTATTGGGACAGGAAAATAAAGAGGAAGGGAAACTCTTGGAAGGAGGAGCGGACAGGACAGGAAAGGAAAGAGGGTTAAAACCCTTTGGAGCAGCTTGTACTCATGGCCAGACCTGACCTCCCAGCATACCTGGCTCCCCTCCAGGATGATTGGGTCTAAGAGTCTGCCTTAGGCAAGTTCCCTGGGGGTCAGGAGTCCTCTCTCTTCTCAAAGACTAATTAGCCTGCTTCTGGGGCCCAGACTGGAAGTGGGCTATAGATACTTTGGTGAGGTCTCTGGAGAAGGCCTGCATCTAAAACAAGGAAAGAAAATCAAGTGCAGGATTTTATCAACTCTCCCGCTTAGTCAAGAAGAGGCTCCAGAGTGTACCTGGAGGTTGTGAAGATGGGTATGATGTCATACTGAGCAGGATGTAAGGAAGGAACTTGTCCAGTTTCCCTCAAGGTACATCAAGGTACATAAAATACGGGACCATCTTACATGTCAGCTAGGTTGCTTTAGGCCATCAGTAACAATAAACCCAATCAGAATGCTCAGTAAGAGCATTTGATATCTTCCAAAATGAGAAGTCCAGAGGAGGGCAGTTCCAGGATTGGTTAACTCAATAGCTGTGTGATATCTGGGCTCTGATTCCATTTTTCAGACATTCTCATAGCTTTTCTGTTTGGTTGTAAGATGGCAGCTGGACCTCTAAGCATAATATCCTCCTAAAATTGCTTTCAAAGGAAGTATTTTCCTCATCAGTGTCATTTTAACTGAGAGGATAACCTTTCCCAGAAATTCTCCATTAGAATTCCCCTTCTCTTGGCTAGACTGCTGTTATTGTTCAGTTGCTCAGTTGTGTCTGACCCTTTGCGACCCCCTGGGCTGCAGCATGCCAGGCTTCCCTGTCCTTCACTATCTCCTGGAGTTTGCTCAGATTCACGTCCATTGAGTCAGGGGTGCCATCCAGCCATCTCATCCTCTGCCTCCCTCTCCTCCTTTTGCCTTTGATCTTTCCCAGCATCAGGGTCTTTTCCAATGAGTTCGTTCTTTGCATCAGGTGGCCAAAGTATTGGAGTTTCAGCATCAGGCCTTCCAATGAATATTCAGAGTTGATTTCCTTTAGGATGAACTGATTTGTTCTTCTTGCACTCAAGGGACTCTCAAGAGTCTTCTCCAGCACCACAATTCAAATTTGGCTAGACTGAGTTACATCTGTGTCCACCAGTGAAATTCTGGCAAGGGAGAATGGCATTACCCATTCCCATGGGATGGTTGGTTTAGGCCAATACTGATTCATTCTCTGGGGCCCACCTTCTCTGAGCAACTGGATTCTGAATAGATGAATTTCTTTTATCAAAGAAATAGGCCCCCATGTTATAGGGAGCCATGGCTGTTGGTTAGGCTTAGGGCAAACATTACTAATCACTTATAGATTTCCTTTTCTACCGTTATTACCAGTCAGAGTTGGCACAGGAGATAAAGTATGTGTCCTCTTGGCCTTAGATAACGCGACATAAAGACATAATTATACATGGTGTCTTTAGTGACCCAGTCATCTTATTGCCTCACATGGTATCTTCTAAAAATTTAAAAAAAATTTTATTGGGGTATAATTTCTTTACAATGTTGTGTTAGTTTCTGTTGTATAATAGAGTGAGTCAGCTACATGTATACAAATATCCCTTCCTCTTGAGCCTCCCTCCCACCCGTCTTGTTCATCACAGAGCATTGAGCTGAGAGTTCCCATTTGGATGACAAGATGCTTCTAGTGGGGCTTTTGCAGAGATATACTACACTCCAAAACTGTACTTTGTCTTGGGCAGCAATGCCCAGTAGTTCTCAACACACAAGCCTACATTTTTTTCTCCTCTCTAGACCTTTCTGGTGGTTGCCTGTGTTGTGCTGAATCAGAGTTTTACCCCCTCATTTCAAACCGTAGGAAAACCTCTTGGAGGGTATTCTCCCCATTTGCAGAAGTCACGGTACTTTCTAAAAATGGTCCTGACTTGGGATCTACCCAATAAAATATGACACAGTATTGATGTATAGCAAGTTTCTAACATGCAGGATTACTGTTGGTTTTAATGGTATAACAGGCCTTATTTTTTTCCTTTAAATTTGTTAGCATCATGAAGAAAGGGAGTCATGTTCAGCATCCCTCTCATCTAGTTTAAACTCAGGTAAATGAGAAAGTTTGATGAGCCAGCTGTACAGCTTCATCCATTAGCTGGCCTTTCTCTTTTCTTAATTGGACTATAGGTGTTCAGACTTGTATACTTTTGAATCTGTAGGTTATGATTGTAGTGCTTAGTCTTTATGCTGCATCAGAGTCACCTGGAGGGCTTGTTAAAACACGTGCTGCTGGGCCCCACCCCCAAAGTTTCTGATTGAGTAGGGGAGAGAGGCCTGGAGTATTGGCATTTTTTGCAAGTTTCCAGGGGATGCTGATGCTGCAGGGACCACACTTTGAGACTCACTGATTTATGACATACCTAATAGAGTGAGTCAGCTACATGTATACAAATATCCCTCCCTCTTGAGCCTCACTCCCACCTGCCCTCACAAGACATCTTTAAATATGTCTACAAATTCTTTGGCAATCTTTCCTTCAAAGGTAGAAGCATATTCTCCTCCCCTTGAGTGGGGGATTGGACTTAGTGATTCATTTCTAATGAATAAAAAATGACAGGAGTGATGGTGTGTGAATTGTGAGACTAGATATAAAAGACAGTGGAGCTTTCTCCTTGCTCTCTCTTGGATCACTTTCTCTGGGGAGGCCAGCCACCAGGCCATGAAGGCACTCCAGCAGCCCTACAAAGAAGTCCTCAAGAGGGAAGAACTCAACCTTCTACAATCAGCTGAGTGAAGAAGCCATTCTGGAAGTGGATTTTCCAGCCCCAGGCAAGTCTTCAGATAAATGCAGTCCCAGCCAACATCTTGACTGCAACCTTATGAGAAAGCCCCAAGCCAGAAGCCCCCAGTTAAGCCACTCTCAAATTGCTGACTTTCTCACAGAAACCATGAGATAATAAATGTTTCTTGTTTGAAACCACCAAGTGAAAGTGACAGTCGCTCAGTCATGTCTGACCCTTTGCCATCCCATGGACTGTAGCCTGCCAGGCTCCTCTGTCCATGGAATACTCCAGGCAAGAATACTGGAGTGAGTAGTCATGCCCTTCTCCAGGGTATCTTTCCAACCCAAGGATCAGACCTGGTCTCCTGCATTGTGGGCAGACTCTTTGCCATCTGAGCCACAAGGGAAGCCACCAAGTTTGGAATAATTTGTTGTGCAGCCAGAGCTGGGGCTAGGGTAAAGCAAGTGAGGAACCCAGCCCTGAAAATGAATGCCTCCTTAACTCTGTGCCCTGGCTTCCTCATTTGCCTCACTTTAGTCCCAGTTCTGTGTGTGTGTTTAGTTGCTAAGTCGTACCTGACTCTTGGCAACCCCATGGACTGTAGCCTGCCAGGCTTCTCGGTCCATGGGATTTCCCAGGCGAGAATACTGGAGTGGATTGCCAGAGAATCTTCCCAATCCAGGGTTTGAACCCTTGTCTCCTGCATTGGCAGGCAGATTTTTACAGCTGAGTCACTATATCTAGTAGGATGTAAAGTTTCATGCTCCTTTTACCTACCTAACATTTTCCAGGGTGTACTTGGAGGTCCTTGGGGTTCTGAAGAAGCTTGCTCCTTCTCCAGCTCCAGGTGGAGCATGTGACTAAGTACATCAGCCCATTCCAGTACCCTTAGGTCATAGTGAAGGGATCGGTTGTAGTACATGACCCCATTCTGTCCAATCAGAGTAGATGTCAAGCCTTTTGCTAGGGATGCTGAGACAGATACAATTCCATGCTTGTGACTGAACGAGGTAAATGCAACCAGGGGGACTTCTGATAGCCTTTGGGAGTCCTCTGAGGGGAGTCAGTCTGGGGATAAAGCTGTTAGCAGGATTCAGAGAAACTGGGTCCTTGGTAATATTGTTCATTGCTAGATTAACACCTACCTAAAGCCAGCCTCTTCTCTAGACTTTTCAGCCCAGGGAGCTAAGAATTTCCCTTTAAAACTTTTAAACCCAGTTTGAGTCTGGTTTTCTGTTACAGGCAGAGGAAAGCCCAAATGTGATGTTAAACACACAGAGGAGACCCCACATGGGTTACTCACACAGATGCTGCCAAAGGTCCTGCTGTTTCACACTGTGCAGAGTAAGTATCCAGATGTTCCATCGAAGTGTTGTTTCAGCCAGATGTTGACTATATTGTAGATCCAAGGTTAAGCTGGTTTAATGCTTAAAAGCAAACACTTCCCCTGCGCCCCCATCTGGTGCCTTCCCACTTCTAGTCCCTTCCAGGTAGTCATGTCCTACCCAAATCCTCAGGCAGGTGTTGTGATTTGTATCATGTGATACCACCTACCCCACCTGTCTCCTTCCACTACAGTTATGTGGACCAGGAATTGGTATCTAGCCCACAGAGCCAGTCTATAAGCTGGGCAACAACTCACATGTGGCTGGCATGAAGAGATGAGCTGGGGAAATCAGTCTTCCTTTGTCTCTCTGAACTGAGACATACTGAAGAAGGAAGCGGTTATAGGCAGAGACAGGGCACAGGAAAATGTTGAGCAAGCAAAAGTTATGCAGAAGAGAGGGGGAGTGAGCCCCTGAAAAACAGGTGGAGAACAATTAGTCAGGATAGGTTAGGTTCTGCTGTGGAAACAAACATCCCCCCCGATCTCAGTGGCTTAACCCAATAAGAGTTTATTCCTGACCCCACATGACTTGCCTGTCACCTGTGAGCAGGAAAGACTGTGTGTACTGTGGCCATATGAGAACTCAGAGCAACAGAGGCTCCCTTTTGACCCAGGCTTCCACAATTGCAGAGGTAGGGGAAGGAAATTCAGCCAGTTGCACGTCAGCTGTTAAAACTTCTGTCCAGGGGTGACACATGCCCCTTCTGCTTACAATTCATTGGCTAAAGCAAACCTCATGGTTGTGCCTAATTTGAATATTTGTGACCAGCCTTATTGATTCCAGAGAGGGAAGCTGATCTCCAGAGCAGCCTCAGACCCCACAGGTCCAGATTTCATGAGGCCCTGCCATGCTGTGGTTTGTACTCACACAAGATCCCCATCACCCTGATTATCCCACTCCTGTCCTGCAATGCCCATCATCTCCACACACACATTTGCTTATTTCTTGCAACTTGGGATCTCCCTTGGTGATTTCCCTGGTGGTCCGGTGGCTAAGATTCCATGCTTGCAGTGCAAGTGGCTGGGGTCCATCCCTGGTCAGAGAGCTAGATCCCACATGGGTATGTGTGTTTAGTCGCTCAGTTGTGTCTGACCCTTTGGGCTGTAGCCCACCAGGCTCCTCTGTCTGTGGGATTTTTCAGACAAGAATACTGGAGTGTGTTGCCGTTTCCTCCTTCAGGGGATCTTCCTGACCCAGTGATGGAATCTAAAGGCAGATTCTTTATCTGCTGGGCCATCAGGGAAGCCCCATATACTGCAGCTAAAGTTTCCTCTGGCCACAGTTAAAGATCCCATATGCTGCAATGAATATCAAAGATCCTGAGCGCCACAACTAAGACCCAGGGCAGCCAAATAAATAAATATTAAAAAAAAAAATCCCCTCTAGGGACACTAGGGACTTATTTCTTTTGAATGCTCCTTTCCTCTGGGGACTCCCTTTCTCAAAAGTCTAAAGCCAGGAACTCATTAAGAGTCCAGTGGTTAGGACTCCATGTGCTCTCACTGTTGAGGGCCCAGGTTCAATCTCCAGTCAGGGAACTAAAATCCCACAAGACATGTGGTGCGGCCAAAAACAAACAAACAGAAGAAAGCTAAACCCAGCACGAATCATCTTTGTGTCTCTGATCTGTAGCATAGTGAGGATCTATAGGCCCTCCTGCTTTGGGAATGTCAGGGAAGGATTCAGAGAAACTCCATTTGCACATGAAGACTAGGATCCTCTGGTAGGAATACTCCACGTCTATGAAGTTTTCTAGTGCCTACTATTTGCCAAGCACTGTGCTAAGAACTTTGCCTGAATTGTCTCATTTAAAACACTTTTTGACCTCACTTTGCAGGTGAATAAACTATGGCATAAAACTATAGCAACTCCCTTGAGGTATGATTTTCTTGTCTATGTTCCTCACACTATAGTATGCATCCAGGAAAGATGGTGAAGAGGGCTTTGAGGCTGGTGTGCAACCTGGGGGACTGAGGTTCATTTTTGAGGAGAGGATAGAGGGTATGTGGGGTGGGATAGAGTGTATGTGGGGTGGGATAGAGTGTATGTGGGGTGAAGCTGCCTCAGGTGGGTAGAAAGCTTACCTCCAAGAAGAAGAGACATACTTAATGGGGTGGGGTTGGTATCTTTCAGATGCCCTTGGGCCCAAACTCAAGTTCTACTTGGAGAAGATTGAGAAACTGAAATAAGCTGTTTTTGACTGAGTACCTGTAATGACCAAATTGTGGTCTCTAATCACCTTTTTGCTGCTTTCCCGGTGGTTCAGCAGTAAAGAATCTGCGTGCAACACAGGAGATCCAGGTTTGATCCCTGGGTCAGGAAGATCCCCTGGAGGACGGCATGGCAACCCCTTCTTGCCTAGAGAATCCCCATGGACAGAGGAGCCTGGTGGCTACAGTCATAGGATCGCCAAGAGTCTGACAAGACTGAAGAGATTGAAAACATATGCAAGCATCTTTTCTCACTGAAAGGAATCCAGTCTTCTTGGAGAATTGGCTGTTTCCAGGCACAGAGCAACAATTATACAAGATAAACGCAGAGCATCTTCTATCAGAAGTTAAGAAAGCTGCCAAACCTCACTGGGCTCATGTCAAAAGGGCTCAGATGCCAACCTGAAGGAGCATCATATACAAAACCAACCAAATAAAAACCTTGCAATGAATTGAAACACATCAAATATTTTTTAAATTCATAAATTCAAAATGATAATAATAAAAGACATTTGGAGGATGCTTAGAGAAAAATAACTCACTATTCTAAGAACTGATAAATAAAGGGAAAAGAAGTTTTTTAAAAGCTACCCGTGGGGCCTCTCAATGATACAGTAAAGTTGAGGGTTAGTTGGAACTAACGTACTCCCCAAACTCTCCCTCTCGCTCTTTCCAGGTCTGAATTTCTACCATTAGAGACTCATTTCTTTCAGATTAGAAGTGTCCTTAATTTGAGTCAAGGTACACTTGGGAAAGATTTGTTAACTATGTCCCACACAGATTGTGATAGAGGGAAAGTGGAGAGTCCTGTAGTTCCTGGGGTCTGGACAGGTAGGGGTACAGCCAGAGAAGGGCTGGAGGGGAAAGATCATGACACCGTTATGGAGATGAGGAGAACCCCCTGGGCTGGCCTTCCATAGTACAGCTCCAACCCAATCAGATGAGTTGGATCCAGCAGGTTGAAAGCATGCCAGAGATGTACAATACACATTCTGGGTGATTCAAACGCAGGTTGTCCTGCTACCATCTTCGGGGAACACTGGACCAGGGCCCCTGAATCTCTCCTCCTGGCCTCTGTGACTTCCTGCTCCAGCAGCGTGGACTGTCACAGCTGAGCACACATCTTCTACAAACCTCACCAGTCCCCATCACTCTGGGACCTCTTCACTACTGCTAGCTCCCTTTAAGATGCCAGGCCCTTTCCTATGTGGGAGCGGGTACCACAGAGGAGGGACACAGTCACATGGGTCCCAGTGTGAGTCTGGGCTGCCTGCCCTTATCCTGTCTCTCACAGCCTCCCCAGCTGTCCTGCGCAGCTCCTCATGTGACAGCCTACTCCCTTGGCGCCCCTGATGCTCGACAACTCCTCTCCGGCTCTGCTGGGCTGGGACTCTACATCCCAGCCCAGGGCCTTGACTCAGCCCTGGGCCTGAGTCTGACTCTTTGCTACTCCGTGGACTATCGCCTGCCAAGCTCCTCTGCCCATGGACTACTCCAGGCAAGGATACTGGAGTGGCTTGCCATTCCCTTTTCCAGGGGATCTTCCTTATCCAGGGATCGAATCTGGGTCTCCTACATTGCAGGCAGATTCTTTACTTTCTGAGCAGCCAGGATCCCTCCATCCCCATCAGTGCTCTCATGGGGCCCTTGTCCCTGGGCAGGAGGTTCTTTGTAGCCCTGCTGACCAGTTCTGTGGTTGAACCAGGTTTGCTACCAGTCTACCGTCACTCTAGAGTCTGCAAAACATCCTTTTTATCCCCGTTCCCACCCCACCACCCTACCTAGCCCCTTTCCATCGTGTGGGCCTCTCCCATCTCTCCTTCCCTGCTGAGATGAGCACCCATCTTCCAGGCCAGAATCCATCCTCCCCTAGTAACACTCCTCAGCACATCTTTTCCCCAGGGACTAACTGCCATCTGGGGCTGAACTTCTGAGTCTGGTCCCCACACTCTCAGCCCTGGCTGAGCACCCCTGCCCTGACACCCGGCCTTTGCCTGACCCCATGGGGAGGCTTGGGCGCCAGCCTGGGCCCCTCTTGATGGGTCTGTCCCCCAGCGCCAGAGACTGGGTTGTGACATCTTTCCACTGAGCGGCTCTTATTTTGAGAAGGCAAAACACGCCCCCCTCCTCGCGCTGACGCCGCACGCGCTGGCGTGAAAACCTGGCTGGCCATGTTTATTTTTCTTCCTTTAATTTCCCCTTTAGAACAAACACCAGTCCTGTAACACCGACCACCTCTCCTTTCAGATCCACAGCCTCCCCACCACCTCCCCCGCCATCCGTGGTCCTCCCGGCACAGCTGTGAATGAGAACAGAGTAAGTCCTTTAGCAGGAGGCAGTGGCCTGAATGAATTGATCCCAGCCTCCCAGCCAGCAGGAAGGAGGGCTTGTGAGCATGTGTGTTTGCTTTTTAGAAACTCTTTGCACATCCCGAGGCTCCGATTTTCCCCTGGGCCTTGGAGCCAACGCCTCTCCACCTCACCCCCCTTCCCCTGACTCCTTTCACATTTGATTTGAATTCCTTTTTGGTCCCATGCATTTTGTTTTCTGTTTTCTACAAGGGAGCCTGAATCGGGGCCTCAGAAAAACAAGACCGGGCTGCCAACTGGAAATGTTTGCTCTGGGGGCGAGTTCGGAGGCTGGCGTCAGGCGGGGCAAGATCTGTGCCAGTGGAATGCGATTTAGGGGGGAAGCTGCAGGTCACTCAATCGCTGGCAGCCCGCCCAGGAGCAACTGAATGCTTTCTGAGCTCTGTGTGTGTGTGTGTGTGTGTGTGTGTGTGTAGACTTTTTCCCTCATGCAAACAGAGCCCTGGAGACGTGGAGACAGAAGCATTAGGAAGAAACTAGACAGGGGTTTGGAAAAATCAGAAGAACCAGAGAGATGAGGTGGGTAGGGGTAGGAAGATGGTGCCAGGATCTGTCCGGCCACTTTATCCAGCACCCATTGTATCCTCTGCCTAAAGCTCAGGGTGGGGGTGCTCTGGAGCAAGGAGAGATGCTGTCCCCTGCCCCAGCCCCCAGTGACTCATAGGCTCTTGGAGAAACAAGGGTCTCAGCACAGAACAGTCAGGCTAGCTTGGAAGTCCCCTGGCTGGAGTCAGGAGACCAGCGTTGCCAGTGAGGTCAAGTGAGTCTGTCTCCTGAGGAGTGGTCTGGATGCTCCTGAGCTGTCATGCAGACTGCATGAATGGCTGAGGCTTTTCAGGGAAGGCTTCCCAGAGGAGGTGTGGTAGGGTCCCAGCTGAGTATGAAGTCAAGTCTTTCTCTGCTTATGATGGGATTATATCCTAATACAACCATCAGTAGTTGAAAGTATTTTTTAAGTCAAAAAATGTATGTAATACAGCCAACCTACTAAAGATCACAACTTAACCTACCCTACCTTAAACGTGCTTGGGACACTCCATTAACCTACACAAACCCATTTTAACAAATATAAAATCTATTTTGTAACAGACTTTCCTGGGTTTCCCAGGTGGCAGAGTGGTAAAGAATCTACGTGCCAGGGCAGGAGACGCAAAAGATGCGGTTCAATCCTTGGGTCAGGAAGATACCCAGAAGGGATTGGCAACCCACTCTAGTATCCTTGTCTGGAAAATCCCATGGACAGAGGAGCCTGGTGGGCAACAGTCCATGGAGTCATAAAGAGTCGGACATTACAGAGCGCACACATGACATGGACTTTCTTATGTAATTTACGGCATGCTGGACGGAAAGTGAAAAACAGAAGTTGTCTGGGGACAGAACGTTTGTACGTTGGTGTGATCACGTGGTTGTCTGCGAGTGGCGGCTGCCCCTGCGGAGCATCTCAAGAGAGTATCACTGTGTGTGGGGGTGGTTTATTCACTCAGTCATGTCTGACCCTTGGGACCCCATGGACTGTAGCTCAGAGCTTAGTCCATGGGATTTCCCAGGCAAGAATACTGGAGTGGGTTGCCATTTCTTCCTCCAGGGGATCTTCCCAACCCAGGGATTGAACCCAGGTCACCTGCATTGCAGGTGGAATCCTTACCCACCGAACCACCAGGGATGCACCGTGTGTGCAGGAAAAGAATAAAATTTCAGGTACAGTTTCTACTGAATGTGTATCACTTTCACACCACCATAAAAAAAAAATCTTCAGTCAA
This sequence comes from Aepyceros melampus, assembly GCA_006408695.1. Classification (NCBI taxonomy): domain Eukaryota; kingdom Metazoa; phylum Chordata; class Mammalia; order Artiodactyla; family Bovidae; genus Aepyceros; species Aepyceros melampus. The sequence continues at coordinate 115,184 of SJXQ01003715.1, read as the reverse complement.
ACCATTGAAAGTCAGGGATCATATGTGTTGCATTGAAAAGAAAAGAGTTGTTCAGGAGATTGTTAGCTACCCAAGACTGAGACTGTGCTCAGCCCTTTCATTGATGACCCCTTATCATCCCAACAACCCTTGAGGGTCAGTGGTCTTTCGTCCTACATTGCAAATGAAGAAACTGAGGACCAGAGCTTTTAGGGAACTTGACTAAGCTCCCAGCTGGTACATGGCCAGCCTGGTTCAGCTCAGAGTTGTCCCATAGTAAAGCCTGACTTCTCCTGACCACTGAGGGTCTTTTCCCACTTAGCCAAGTTCTCTGGGTAAAAGCCTGTCTTTTTTCCCCCCAGAAAAAGAACACTTAAGTTTAAGTTGGGGATCTAAGATGCCAAGGTAGACCTCCCAGAGGGCAATGTGACAAGTGCTGAGAGATCTGAATGAAATTGCCTCATCTCATCATCCCCAAGAAGAGGTGGCTGGGCCCCTGAGCAGTCCTGCCAGGGTTCCTACCAAGCCAGGCCTCTCAGACAGCTGGGCTCACCTTATCAATGACCCGGGTTCCTTTCTGTACTCCTCAGCACACCACATTACGTGCCAAGTTCTTTCCCATCCCAAATGTTCACTGTGGGACTGCCCCCTTCAGGGGTCCTCAGTAATTATCTGCCACTGTGAGAGGTTCATGTAAACCCAGCTGGACCAGACAGAACGGATGTATCCAGGGCACCCAGCACGACCTGAGAGGTAGTTGGGGCACCCAGCGGGGCCAGTATTTCCCAGTGATGTCAAGTGAATCTGTACCCTGAGGAATGGTCTGGATGGTCCCTGAGCTGTCATACAGCTGGAAGGAGGGAATCTAAAATGACAGAGCTGATATGCAGGTATTGGTTGCGGGGAGAGTGTCTGACCCACCACAGAAGGATTCTTGGTTAGAGAAAGCAAGGTCTATTTCAGGGTCTCTCTCAGGCTCGGGAGAGGAGAAGAAAACAAGCCAGGCTTGGCAGGGAGGAAAAGATGGGGGCGAGGGAAGGGAGTATGGACAGGATGGTAAGATCCAAGCTTGTCAGGTAGAGACCAGAAGGATAGCTGTTCATTTGATTAGAATGATTCCATTGGTCATTTGAGGATTTTATTGTCCTGAGGCCAAATGGTTAGCCTCACTCGTGGATTTTTAAAAATTTTATTTAGTTAGGTATTCATTTGGGTTGCATTAGGTCTTTGTTGCTGCACAGGCTTTTCTCTAGCTGTGGTGAGCTGGCTTCTCACTGCAGGGGCTTCTCTTGTTGCGGAGCATGGGCTCTAGGGCGTGCAGGCTTCCGTAGCTGCAGCATGTGGGCTCAGTAGTTGAGGCCCCAGGCTTTAGAGCATAGATGATATAGCTGTGGCACACAGGCTTAGTTGCTCCAAGGCACGTGAGATCTTCCTGGATCAGGGATCAAACCCGTGTCTCCTGCATCGGCAGGCGGACTCCTTCCCACTGAGCCACCAGGGAAGCCTCATGGACTCTTTTTGACTGTCTAACCACTAATGTTAGGTAAATACTGTGTAGAGGTCACCTTGGTCTGCCAGGTTGTCTACATAGGTTGAACTCACTTGTCAATCCTACAAGACAACTGATCTTACCAATTATTTCCAGGAATAAGCCATTGACTGAATCGACCCAACCCAGTCATTCTTTTGCTTTTTCAGAGACAGTCTTTGGACATATCTTTGGACCTCACAAATATTTAAGTCCCCCGCCCCACCACACACCCCACTGACAGGGCTTCCCAGGTGGCTCAGTGAGTAAAGAATCCACCTGCAATGCAGGAGATGAGGGTTCGATCCCTTGGTTGGGAAGATCCCCTCGAGGAGGGCATGGCAACCCACTCCAGTATTCTTGCCTGGATAATTCCATGGACAGAGGAGCCTGGCAGGCTACAGTCCATGTGGTCGCACAGTTGAATATGACTGAAGGGACTGAACATGCATGCACTCACATAGGCACACCACTGACAACAGCCAGTCCCCCCCAAAAGCTGGGAAAGACCCTACAGACAATGGGCTTTGGGACTCAATCTCTCCCATCAATAAAATGGGAAGGCTGGACTAGACCAGGAGTGGCCAACACACGGCATGAATCTGCCCTCTCCATGGCAGACATTGCTAATCAATTACAGTGTTCATTCCGATGGGACCGGATGCAGCCTCAGAATCCTTTTCAACCAGGGCTTCAGGCAGCCCCTACCAATCAATTAGATTTGGCATGCATGATGGAAAGCGTTTGCCCTCGGTGCCCTAGATGATCTCCAAGCCTCCCTCCGGCTGTGCCAATCTAGGATTGCAACTGGTTAAGTGTGTCTGAGGACTCAGCCCGGAGACCACCAGATCGACAGCTGTCCCTGGGGCTTCCCAGGTCTGTGGGGCGGCTGTGGTAGAGCGGTACCTTTTAAATTTTCCTCACTGCTAATAAACGTGCATTGCGTCAGCTCCGCTATGCCCCCCATGGGCTCCAGCTGCCGCCATCAGAGAGGACTTTTTCAGAGAGTTGTAAAAATAGTTTTTCAAGGAGCCTGTACAGAAGAAGCAGCCAAGCCTTTTTTTTTTTTTTTTAATTTCCTTTCTTTTCTGAGGGAATTGGGGAGATGGGTAGGGAATACTTCACAATGAAGGAATGTGCTCCTTGGGGAATTGAAAGTTGTTCTCCTAAAAAAAAAAAAAAAAACAAAGTTATCACACACTGGTTTCTCATCTAGCCACAGAGCACGCCTGTGAGTCTTGGTAACAGCTCCCGGGAGATCACTGGCTTAAGCCAGTTCTTGTTAGGCTGTTGACAACGAGGTCCTGATGAGGGAAGCACTAATTGGCCCCTGGCTCACTCTCTGCCCGCCCCCTGACTGATCAGGCTTTGGGTTCCAGTGGGCTTGATGGTTCCATGACAGAGCTTTTCTTGCCTGCAATAGGGGTTAGGCCTGCAAGAGAGTTCTCTTTCCAGCCAGTGAACTTTTCACTTCTCGCTGTGCTCTAGATTCGGAAGAGGCTTAAGACAGACGCTGAGATGTTAGAGGTGGGAGTATCTCCAGGTAGGTAGGAGGCATCACCTTCCTACTCTTTCCATTTTACAGATGAAGAAACTGAGGTTTGCAAGGGCAGAGGGATAGAGGAGGCAGAAACCCAAGGGAAGGGTACATAGCTGGTCCTGGGATGAGAATGCATTTTTCGACACCCAGATCAGCAAGTCAGAACTTAGGACAACTCTGATAACATCCAGCCTGGAATTTCTCAAACCCTGAGTAATGTGTGCTCTTGTCTTAAAAGGTGACACCTTGTCACAGAGCCCTAGGACATCGCTATACTCTTAGGCTTTATACTTTTAATTTTTATATAACTATAAAAAGAAATGAATTAGTAAACAAAACTACAAAGGTGATGTGCTTCCCCAGTGGCTCAGTGGTAAAGAATCCGCCTGCAATGTCAGAGTCACAGTTCACCAAGTTCAATCCCTGGGTCGGAAAGATACCCTGGAGGAGGGTATGGAAACCCACTCCAGTATTCTTGCCTGGAGAATCCCATGCTCCTCTGTCCATGGGGTTGCACAGAGTTGGACACAACTGAAGCAACTTAGCACACATGCACCCACGCACAAAGGTGATACAATTCAAATGAACAACATGCAGTAAATGATGGATAACGTTGTTTTACTGAAACAGACACAGAGAGGGCAGAGGAGGAGCATAGGGGAAGCCACTGAAGACCCTGGACTTTCCCCATCAGAGCTCATTGGAATGAAGGAGTCTGGGGGACAGTGTGATGTTGGGGGAGGGAAGAGGACCAGAGAGGGCAGGGCCAAGTCAGATGCCGGTCAGGAAAAGCACAGAGCCTGAGCACCCTCATGTCCTCTTGGGGGTGTGCTCTCCCAAGTCTCCTTGAGGCTTGGCTGTCCCCTCACTTCTTAGCAAATCCCCAATGTCAAGGGGGGACCTGCTACCATCCCCTCTCTGCTCTGCCATCTTACCCACCACAGGGAGGAACCCTAACTAGGCTCCATGAAAGAGTGGGTACACTGATCCCTGTTGCTTCCTTCAGGTGGGAACGCAGGCCAAATGGATCCCATAGATATGTAAGTGGATCACAGAGTGTGTGTCAAGGAGAAAAGGGGTACAGTTCCAGTTCTAAGTGGGTGGTGAAGGGAGGCCTTAGCGAAAGGTGACATAACAGGAGGCTGAGAGAAGGCTAGGGAGTAAGCTATGGATATTTGTCCGGGAGGAGGCTGCCTGGCCAAAAATCCCTTTGTCCTTCCAGCCTGGTTCAAATGCCTCTTCTTCAGGCGTCCCTGGTGGTCCAGCGGTTTAAGTATCCACCTTGCAATGTAAGGGACACCAGTTCAATTCTTGATCTGGGAGGATCCCACGGGCCATGGAGCACCTAATCCCCTGTGCTGCAACTATTGAAGCCTGAGCTCCTAGAGTCTGTGCTCCACAATGAGAGCCACTGTAATGAGAAACCACACATGACAAGGGAGGAGCCACCACTCGCTGCAACTAGAGGAAGCCCATGTGCAGCAACAAAGTCCCATCCCAACCAAAAAATAAATAAATATAGTGAAAGTGTTAGTCGCTCAGTCGTGTCTGACTCTGCGACCCCATGGACTGTAGCCTGCCAGGCTCTCCTTTGTCCATGGAATTCTCCAGGCAAGAAGACTGGAGTGGGTTGCCATTCCCTTCTCCAGGGGATCTTCCTAACCCAGGGATTAAACCCAGATCTCCTGCATTAAAGGCAGATTCTTTACTGTCTGAGCTGCCAGGGATCTTCCCAAATAAATATTCAAACAAAAGCCCAAATGCCTCTTCTTCCAGGAAGTCTCCCAGAATGGCTCTGCCACACTTGGAATTCCCAGAGTTTTCCCTGCAGTGTGTGTGACTTCAAGCTGTGTCTAACGGCTCTTAGATCTGTATCATCTTTCTACTGGACCCGGAGCTCCTTGGGGTGGTCACCTCATGCCCTCTCACCAAACATCAGCTCCCCGAAGCAGGGGTTTTTGCCTTGTTCGCTGCTGCTTCCCTAGACTCAGTAGGTGTCTATAAGTGCACGCTGAATTGCCACAGGTGGACCAAGTCAAAGGTGGGACCTACTCGAGCCCCTGATGACAGACCCTCGTGTCTCCGGCCCAGTCCCATCATGGGGCCTGGCCAGGTGCAAGGTTTGTCAAGTGACTGAATGACTGTTGATTTGCACCCACTGTCCCCCGTGTTGTTTATCAGGCCAGGAGACACGAAGCCAGAGAGAAAGAAATGCATTCGACAAACCACCAGTTCTCGGTGGTCACAGCAATTGTTTCTAAGACATGATCAACTCTGGATCCACTGGCTTCTTCGATCAAAGCAGCTAGTTGAATAGTTGAGTAAGACCTGGTCCAAACTGGACAGTGAACCTCCCTGGTGGCTCAGATGGTAAAGAATCTGCCCCTAAGGCAGGAGACCCAAATTTGATCCCTGGGTCAGGAAGATCCCCTGGAAGAGGAAAAGGCAACCCACTCCAGTATTCTTGCCTGGAGAAACCCATGGACAGAGGAGCCTGGTAGGCTACAGTCCACAGGGTCGCAAAGAGTCAGGCACGACTGAAGTCACTAAGTACACATGCATGGGTGCACACATGTGTACCAGGATTGTTCTAGATGCTAGGCTATAGCAGTGAACAAGGCAGGTAAAAATCCCTGCCCTCATGGAGCTGACATTCTAGTCTGGGATACAAAGAAACAAAAACCCCAGTAATATATATGCATATATAATATGTCAGATGATGGCAAGTGCTTGAAAAATTAAAGCAGGGAAGAGGCAGAAGATTCTGGAGGGGTGGGGTACAAATTTTGTGGGGTGCCCAGGGACAGTCTTACTGAGAAGGTGACAGAGGCACCAGAGGCGGATGAGGGAGTGAGTCACAGTCCACCTGGGGGAGAATATTCCAGAACGAGGGAATAGCCAGTGCAAAGGCCCTGAGGCAGGAGGGAGCCTTCTGGCTAAGTTCAAGGTATAGAAGAAGCCCAGTGTGGTGGGAGCAGAAGGACAGGGTGGGTTATGGGGAGATCTGGGGGATGAGGTCAGAGAGGAAATGGGAGAAACGGGGGACTAGATTCCAAACTTGGTTCCTACTGGAATGGTTCAGTTCTCTATTGCTTGCATAACAAATCACCCCAAAATGCAGTGGCTTAACACGACAATTCAGGATACATTTCCATGGTTCTGGAGGTTGACTGGGCTCAACTGGGGAGTTCTCACTCAGGTTCTCCATGTGGTTACAGAGAGATAGAGGCTGAGCCAGAAGCATCTGAAGGCAGGTGTTTGGGTCCCTTCCTCCATCACAGATCTGGCAGGCACCATGGGGCTCCCCATGAGGCCTCTCCCTGCAGCACAGTAACCTGGACCCCTCACATGGTGACTCAGGGCTCCCACTGGCAGGAGGCTGAAACAGCCAGTGCCCTTAAAAGCAGAGCATCACTTCTCCTCCAGCAGGCCTACATTAGCCAAGGCAGTCCAGGTGCCTGGCATGGAGGAACATACCCCTGTCTGCATGCTTGCAGGTAGAGAGGACTGCAGCCCCTAACACATGTGAGAAAAAAAGGAAGTCACCCAAAGGAATGACAGGATGTGTCCTAGGTCTCAAAGGACTTCTGGTCAACTGTGTTGAACCTGGCACCCACCTGCCTGTTGTACCAGGCTTCCCCTTGTTGAACCCCTTCTCTCCAGACCTGACCCTCCCATTTCCTTCCTGACCACAGGAGTCAGGACCAAGTGTGCCCTGTGGACTTTGCCTTGTGCAGGGGAGTCTGTTGCATTAGCCACAGAGCATGTGCTTGGGCCTGAGAAGGGATACCCAAGCTTATCCCAGAGACAGAACCCCAGAGAGGGAGTCCGAGAGAGGGGGTACTAAAGGCCTCCCCACTTCCCTCCTGTCATGTCCTTATCCAGCCCCTGTCCCAGCCCCAAAGTCTCTTAATTTCTCATAATTTAGACGGTCACTTGGATAGAGGGAGCTAGAAGGAAAGCTGGAGAGGGAGTTTGAGAGCTTTCTGCCTGGATGTCTCCTTTCTGTCCTCTGGATCCAGTGTCTTGCTGGTTAATGGTGGCAGTTCAGATACTGTGGCTGAAAGGTAGGGAGGGGACTTGGGGGCCACAAGGCTGGCTGTATCCTACTCTCTGCTCACTCCCTTGAGTGGTCCTATCCAGGGTGGATAGGACCACAACTCCAGAAGGCAGTGATCATACGCGTTCTCTAGCCTTCTGGCAGTCTAATTCCATTCTTCCTTGCTCGAATTGAAGACACACCCGCTTTGGAACAACTGGACAGTCGGAAATGGGAACTCCAGATTCAGGAATGTAGCATTCCATGTAGCAAGGATCCAAGGATCCATCTCATTTGCCAAGGAGATGGCAATCATGGGGTGCCACCTGGCAGAGTTATCCTGTCCTCACCCATGGTTGGCATGTATGCACTAAGGAACTGCTGGGTAGGTTCCACCCAGCAATGCCAGGAGGTACCAGTGCCTGGATAAGATCTGGGGTCCATATGCCTGAGATCATCAAATGTCCAGAGGAAGTACCCCTGACATCTGACCCTGACCTGGAGGATCACTGAGCTGGTCCAAGGGAGGCCAGAAGCTTCCCTTGAGAAGAGGACAGCAAGAAGCTCACCCAGCCTGGTGGCACAGGCAGGGAGGCCAGCATGGCCAGCCAGAGAGGCCAGCCCTGTACGTGGCCCAGTGACTCGCCTGGTCAGATGCTGGTCACTGAGGTCTCAGGAGGCCACAAAACACGGTGGTTCAAAGCTTGAGTTTTGGGGTCAGTTGGCCAGGGTTCAAATCCCAGTTCTGTTAATTTTTCCATTGGCAAGTTTTTTCTTTTTTTTTCTTTTTGGTCTAGGAACCTCAGTTTCCTTATCTGTACAATGGGTTTACTTCCCTGGGTTGTTATAAGGAATTTGAGCCTATTTAGAAATAGAGCCTATATTCACTCCCACTGTGGTGGTATTACTGCCTGGCTTTTGAGCATTTGCTCCCAGTGACCCAAGCCCTAAGCTCTTGCCTTCACTTCCCTTTCTAGCTTCATTCCTCTTCCCTGGATCAGCCATACAGAGGATGTGGAACCTCCCAGTGGCTGTTTTTAATGTAGGATTTCCCAAGTGGCTCAGAGGTAAACACTCCGAGTGCTAATGCAGGAGATACAAAAGACGTGGGTTTGACCCCTTGGTCGGGAAGACCCCCTGAAGGAGGAAATGACAACCCACTCTGGTATTCTTGCCTGGAAAATTCCATGGACAGAGGAGCTTGGCAGGCTACAGCCTATGGGTTCGCAAAGAGTCAGAACGACTGAGAGACTGAGCATGCGCGCACATAGGTCTAGAGGTGAGTGTCTTGTCCCATTCCAAGCAGAGTGTGAGACCACTTGGAGCCCTGAAAGTCTTTTTACTCTGGCATTTCTATGAATTCACAAAATCTATGTTACTCTCATTTCAGGGCTACCAGTCCTCGTGGCTCCAGAGAAGGTGATGGCACCCCACTCCAGTACTCTTGCCTGGAAAATCCCATGGATGGAGGAGCCTGGTGGGCTGCAGTTCATGGGGTCGCAAAGAGTCGGACAGGACTGAGCGACGTCACTTTCACTTCTCACTTTCATGCATTGGAGAAGGAAATGGCAACCCACTCCAGTGTTCTTGCCTGGAGAATCCCAGGGACGGGGGAGCTTGGTGGGCTGCCATCTATGGGGTCACACAGAGTCGGACACGACTGAAGTGACTTAGCAGCAGCAGCAGCAGCAGCAGCAGCAGCAGCAGCAGCAGCAGTCCTGGTGGCTCAGACGGTAAAGCGTCTGCCTACAATGCAGGAGACCTGAGTTCAATCCCTGGGTTGGGAAGATCTCCTGGAGAAGGAAATGGCAACCCACTCCAGTTGTCTTGCCTGGCAAATCCCATGGACAGAGGAACCATGGGGTCACAAAGAGTCGGATAAGACTGAGCGACTTCACTCTAGTCCTGGGCTCTAAATTCTTGAGGGGAGTCGGCTATGCTGTGTGTAGTCTAGACTGTATCATACCACCAGAGGGCACCAGAGGGCGCCGGCAGGCTGGTCTCTCTCCACTTTTCCAGTAGACTAAGGGAAGTGAGCCCTGGGTGGCAGGTTTGCCCTTAAGCTGGGGGACCTTGGGCAGTTAGCCTGGACTTTGAAGGTCTGCCACTTGGAGGGCTGAGAATCACAGTAACAGGGACCCTTCACATCCCTTGGGCTCTCCAGTTCTGGTACATGGCACTCCATCTTATGACTAAGGAAGTAATGCCCAGATAACAAACTACAGCTCAGAGAGGTGAAGGGGGTGCTCAAGGCCACACAGTGGTAAGTGGCAAAGCAGATTCCTCCTAAGCTGATGCCAACCCCTGGGCCCACGGGAGAGGCAGCATGGCAGGGGGAAGGAGCGTGTCCTGGAAGACCTGCTGGGTCTGAATCCCGTTCCACCTCCTCCCAGCACAGCTGACCACTCCTCTCCACTCCCTTCTCCTCCCCTGTTCCCATGGGATCTCAGTGACCTTCTCCCCTGCTTTGAGACTGTTGGTGACAGGCTCAGGATCAGTGTGAGAGGAGCCCTTGATACTCAACAAAGACAGGTGATTTTCCTGGAGCCCATGCTGGCCTCTTTAGGGACAGTTTTCAGTCATGCTACAAGACTTCCACGTGCTCCAACTAGCTGTGGACACCTCCAGCCTGCAGGTGCACTCCGAGACTGGAGGCAGATGCTGCGATGCAAGGAGCCTGGGCAGCTGTGCCAACCCAGAGGCCTGAGGCCACTGTCACTCCAGCTCAGTGTTATACATGCAGAGTCTCACTCGAACCTCATGCCAGTTCTGGGAGACAGTATTACGATCCCCATTTTACAGAGGAGGAAACTGAGGTTCAGAGAGGAAGTCAACAGTTCTGGGGAGGAGAACTTGGCTTCCCCCCCCCATCTCTGTCACTGACTGCTAGACGTGTGAGGAGTGGGCTAGCTGGGGTCTCAGACTCTGTTTGGGAGCTGGCAAATGTAAAGGGCATGAAAGTGAAAGATAATGTTAGTCACTCAGTCAGGTCCAACTCTTTGCAACCCCATGGACTGTAACCCTCCAGGCTCCTCTGTCCATGGGATTCTCCAGACAAGAATACTAGAGTGAGGGCTTTAGCAAAGGTTTCCTGGGAGACAGGGAGGAAGGAAAGAGCAGCTTGTGGATCTTAGTTCCCTGACCAGGGATGGAACTCAGGCCCCCTGCAGTGAAAGCACAGGGTCCTAACCACTGGACCATCAGAGAAGTCCCAGAGACAGTGGTGTTTCAGGACCTCACAAACCTAGGGCTTCAGACAGGACCTCAGTGGAGGACAAGCTGTGCAATTCTTGGGAGTGAGCAGAGGCCAGCAAGAGTGACAGGGGGCTGTGATGACCAGCCAAGGCTTACAGAGAGAGGAGACTGAAGCCAGTCATCCAAGAGCGAGAAGAATGTTCTCTGCAAAGGGTCTGGGGCTGGTGGGGAAAAAGCAGGAGAATGGGGGCTCCAGTCTGGAGCTTACCCTTGGTCTTCAGGTGAGAGGTAAGGTATGGGAAGATGCTGGGTGTCCAGGGAAGTGGGTGCCTCAGGAAGCAATCACTGTATCATGCTGGGACTAATTCCCGGTGGAAAGAAAATGAGGTTTTACACTTACTATGCACATGTGGCGCTAGTGGTAAAGAACCCACCTATCAATGCAGGAGACATAAGGGACAAGGGGTTCGATCCCTGGGGTTGGGAAGATGTCCTTGAGGAGGAAATGGCAACCCACTCCAGTATTCCTGCCTGGAGAATCCCATGGACAGAGGAGCATGGCAGTCTACAGTCCATGGGGTGGCAAAGAGTCGGACATGACTAAGCACATATGTACTGTGTTTCAGCCAGCCATAGTCAGAAAATTGCATGCTTCCATGTGTGTGTGTTCCTGTGTGTATGCAGACATATGAGGGTATGTTTGATGTCAAAGTCTTCTTAAGTCTGTGATCTCTTTTTATTTCCCCAACCACCTTGAGAGGTTGGCTGCACAGAAATGTCACCCTCAAGGACAGATTCAGAACTCCAGTGGGATGAACTGTCTTGTCCAGGGTCACAGGCCTTGAGAGTTAAAAAGCCAAGCACAATCTATGCTCCTGCCCCTGAACTTTCTGCCTGGACCCCTCTCCTACCTTCCAGGACACTGCACGGGGCAGGCCACCGAGTCATCTACCTCCTCACATCCTTAAGGCATTCTCCCCTAGACAAGAGGAGAGAGAGAGAGAGAGAGAGAGAGAACGCACTCCAGATGAACCCTGAAGAAAACCCCCCACTGGGTTTGGTGGGTATAGGGTGTGGGAGTGAAGGACTGAAACCAGAAAAATAAGGATTCAGTGGCTGCAGAGGTCAGAGCCCCAGGCCAAGGTCGGTCTTTTCCCAAACTACTTAAAGCACCCATCACCACCTTAAGGAGAAACTGCTACAGAGAAAGGACCTTTGAGGAGTATGTGTGGGTCCTTGGGGCAGCCTCTGGGGTGGGGGAGTGTGGGGGTGGGGAGGGCTTAGTGAGGGCCAACTAGCTTGACCTTCCCACTCCCCTCCCCAGAATCTCCAGTAGAATGGCGCTGAGGACCAGAGGTCTGGGAAGTCACTCTCTGCCCCCTGCCAATAACCGCAGGCACCTGCAAAGCTCTTACTTTGCACCAGGCTGCTCTGAACACTGTGTACATACAGGGTCAGTTAACTTTCACAACAGTCCTGGAGATACAACTGTTACTTCCATTTTACAGATGAGGAANGCGGCGGGGCGGGCGGGGTAGGGGAACTTTAAGGAGGATGAGGGTGTGGATAAAGGGGCAAGTAATCCCAGCCCGGTCGGACCCAGCGCCGAGACGGGTCTGGGACCGCCTAGGGCAGCGACCTTTGCCGCACTTTGGTATGGGTCTTAGTTTGCGAAGTGGGGATGAAGGTTAGAGATATCTGGCCCTCTTTACTGCCACTTCCATCCCCTTTGGGGTGAGCCTGTCTGCGAGTCTGACTTCAGCCCTCATAGTTCACTTTTATGGCAGTGAATATTTGTCTGCGCCCGGAGTCCCTTGGGCGCAGTGAGGAGTGGAGAGGGGAAATGTGGGAATCTGTCTCAGGTGGGTAAGGGCGAAGACCCTTACCCTTCTGGCAGACCCGGAATGCTGCTGAGGGGTTGTCCACGTTTTGCCAGAATATGTGTTCCGCCTTCTGGGGGAGCCTGTCGACCCCTTCTCAGCCCCCACCTCCCAGCAGGGTTGTCCCTGCCCTCAGGTTGCTTACACACCTGTCTCTTAT
>SJXQ01003715.1:89544-102632 GCA_006408695.1 Aepyceros melampus | reverse complement strand
GACCCCTGGCTGTAACCCTTCCCCAGGAATTGGCTGGAGAGAGTCTTTCCTGGAGATTCCCCTTACTGCTGACCTTCAGCGCACGTGGAAGAGGCAGGTCTGCTGAGCAGGAACTGGTTGATAGGGGATCTTCAGAAACGTTCTGCAGTGGGTTAGGGGCTTCTTAGTTTAGGGCAGGTGGCAGCTGTCCTCACCAGACACTGTCTTCTTGGGGGGATGGGGAGGAATATTTGTCCAAGAATTCCCTGTAGTGGGGAGTGGCAGTTTTACAATTCCACTTAGACAAGATTGAGACTGCTCAGGAGTTCTAGGCTGTTCATTTTCATAGAGCAAAGAGAGATCTAAGAAGTGAGTGGTAAGTGCCCTCTGCCTCCACTCCACACAGGGCATGGGGAAGGTTGAGGGGGTGGGTGGATGTGACTATTCTGAATGGTCAGGATTTCTGGTTGCTCTGCAGCTGACTTCCTGTGTGACTTCAGGAAAGTTACTCACCCTCTCTGGGCTTTAGCCAGTAACAAATGATTTCAGAAAATATGATATTTTTTTTTATCACACTTTCTGTGCTTCCTTCTGTGTGTGGGTCGGGCAGTGCCTGTGTTCATCCCTGGGAGAGAAATTGAACTCTTGGGGGAAAGAGGCTCTATGACTTTTGAGCCAAAGTGTCTCACTTGGGAATGGGTGAGCTGATTAGTCAGTGAGGTGGAGTGGAGTGGAGGGGTCAGATAGCAGTCACAGACATTTGGGACCCTGGGCAGTGGGCCAAATGGAGAATTCAGTCTCACGTTCAGGTAGCAGCCTGCTACCTGCCCCTTAGGATGGAAGGCTGAGATGACAAAGAGATGCCTGTCCACCCGCTCACCTTGAAGCTAGGAAAACCCCCTCAGACTGGGGAGGGAGGTCACGTGCCCAGAGCATCACAGCTGGTGAGCAGCAGGCCAGGGCTGGCACCCAGGTCCTCTGACTGCCAGTTCTGGGTTCTTTTTACTCCTCCAGCTGCCTCTTTCGATGCCGAGAAAATATTCTAGTCTCTGTGTGCTCAACTGCATCTTATTTGTCCAGTGGCTTTAACTTCTTTTAGTAATAAATTCCAGCTTACCTGATCTTAACATCACTGTCAGTTGAATTAGCTTTCCACTTAATGGAATGTAAAACTGGGGCCCAGAGAAAGAAGGAAGGGGACTCTGCCCAAATCACCTAGTGGGTTAAGAAAGATGATAGAAGTTTCTAGAATGCCCACCTGGCCAAATGCTTCTCACAGTGTTAGCTGTATCAGTGTCATGGGCCCCTCACCCAGACCTGCAGTGTCATTTATAGTTGGAAGGTGGGCAGACACAAGCCTGACTCTCTGAGACAGGATTGTTAATCCTGGCTTCCTTTCACTCTGCCCTTCTTGTGGGAAAGTTCTGTAATAAAGGACAAATTCAGGGAGAGAGTGCGTGTACACACACAGGTACACAAAGCTGTGTGTATACACACAATCAGTACCTGTGCTCTTAAGCACACACCAAGTGCTTAGACAGAAACATCCGCTCCTGTTTGTTGCCCTCCTGGCCTAAAGCATCTGTCCTTTCCCCAGAAAGGCTGCTGGTGGGCACCTGTCTGTTATCTGGGAGCAAAAGAAATTGCTAGGGCACTTCTGGTCCTTAGAGCCCAGGGCCCAGGACACACTCACCACGTCCACAGCCCCTGTCCGATGGGGAAAGTCCTGTGTCCTAGAGGCACTCCCTCCTCTGGACCTCAGGTTCCCTCCTGTAGGAGGTATGCATGTGTATACACACACAAACACACACCCATGTGCGTGCCCCTGTCCAGACAGGCTGTGGCTCTGGATTTAGGCTTGGTGGTGGTGGTTTAGTCACTAAGTCGTGTCTGACTGTTGCGACCCCGTGGGCAGTACCCCTCCTCTGTCCATGGGATTCTCCAGGCAAGAATACTGGAGTGGGTTGCCGTTTCCTTTTCCAGGGGATCTTCCCGACCCAGGGATCGAACCCAGGTCTCCCGCACTGCAGGCAGATTCTTTACCAACTGAGCTACCAGGGAAGCCTTGGATCTAGGCTCAGGCTTGACTATCTGAAATGGGCCCCTGTGAAAGAAGCGAAAGGTAAGAGTCTGGTTCTGCCTGAAATGAGACCTTGGCCATTGCAGTGCTGAGGGCCGTGGTGGGACTGTGACTCTGGTCTGGAGCTCTGTTTCCCTGAGCAACTTCCTGGTACAGTGAAAAGAGTATGAGCAGGGAGCCTGGAGGCCAGCATTTGAGTCCTGTCTCCGCTGTATCCCTCTTGTGTGACCCTGGACAAGTCATTTTCTGAGTGCCAGTTAATGAAACTGGAAAATGGTGATAAGGCTCACCTCATACACAGCTTCTTTGCAAACATCGAGTGAAGAAAGGAAGGGAGGCCGTAGGAGGAATGAACCTTTCTTGAACATCCACAGTGTCCTCAATGCTGGGCAAAGGCCTTGACAGATATAGAAATAAGAATTCTATAATTATTTTTCCTAACAGTCATAGAAACTACCATCAATATGTGGCAGCAATCAAAGCAACTGGGTTCAGTCACTCAGTCATGTCCGACTCTGTGACCCCATGAACTTCTCTTGAAGCATGCCAGGCTTCCCTGTCCTTTACTGTCTCTGGGAGTTTGCTCAAACTCATGTCTGTTGAGTTGGTGATGCTATCCAACCATCTCATCATCTGCCACTCCCTTCTCCTCCTGCCCTCAATCGTTCCCAGCATCGGGGTCTTTTCTAATGAGTTGGCTCTTTGACATCAGGTGGCCAAGATATTAGAGCTTCAGCTTCAGTGTCAGTCCTTCCAATGAATACTTAAGGTTGATTTCCTTTAGGATTGACTGGTTTGATCTCCTTGCTATCCTTTGTACTGGGTCCTGGGCTAAGTGTGTAATGTGTATTAGTTCATTTAACGAAATAGGTGTTGTCCCATCCCCACCCCTGTTCCACCCCCATTTCACAGATGGTGAGACTGAGGTTCAGAGAGCTTCTGTAAATTGGTGGTGGTCTCCCAGCCTTTGGTGCCGTATCAGGCCTCATGGGTTTTGCACTGCTCATTCCCTGGCTTGCCATTCACTAGGCTCCAAGGTGCATGTGCCGCTCTCATTGCAGAATCTGGATTCAGATCAGTCAGTGAGTCGCTCCAAGGCTCAGACTCCTAACAGCTTGGTGATCGCCCTGGAGCTGTCCACCCCCAGCACAGGGAAGCTTGACAGTCTCCTGTTTTGTCCAACCCACCATAGTCTCAGCCAGGGAAGGAATGGGGTAAGAGGCTGCCTGGCCACAGAAGTGCAGGTGCGGGAGAGAGAGGCCCCCTGGCAGGAGGGTGGGGGTGGGTATGCAGGGCAGATGTCAGGCCACATGCCACCAGCCCAGCTGCGTGGGGCCCTCCCCGCCGCCCCATGTGAGGCCATGTGTGTACAGCTGGGCCTGGCCCGTGTGCGGGGCTGCTCCGGGCCAGGTGGGAGGGGGTTCAAGGGAAGCCTGGTGTTGCTAGTGGGGGGAGGGGAGGGGCCTGAGCCCATGGGCCTCGGCCTTCCCTGACAGAACCTTCTGGCTCACAGGCTGTGCTTGCCCACAGGGCATCTGGTGTGCTTGCAAGATTTCCTCTCTCCCAGAGAAGTGTAAAGCCCCTCAGCACTGGAGGAATGGCAGTCTGGCCAGGCAGAGGCCTGGATCAGCAGGGCAGAGCCCTCAGGACCTGCTGAGGTGCCTCTTCATAAGTGAAAGTGTTAGTCCCTCAGTCTTATCCGACTCTCTTCCACCCCATGGACTGAACCTGCCAGGCTCCTCTGTCCATGGGATTCTCCAGGCAAGAGTCCTGGAGTGGGTTGCCATTCCCTTTTCCAGGGGAACCTTCTCAACCCAGGGATTGAACCCAGGTCTCCTGCATTACAGGTGGAGTCTTTACCATTTGAGCCATCAGGGAAGGTGCCACGGATTCCTGGGGAATCCTCCACAAGTAAACTCAAGGTGGCCCAGAATGGGGCATGCAAATGGCGCCCCCAGCCCCGCACCTCCCTCAACTTCAGACCCCATAGGATGCCAAGGGGCTGTGGCAGCCTGTGCCCTACTCCCTCGGGAATGAGGGACAGGCCTGCTTTCGTCCAGAGGGGAGAGGAGTGACAGAAGCCTCTCTCTGGCCCCTCTCATCCAGTCACCAGCGCAGCTGCCTTTTGAACCTCTTTGCAGGGGGTGAAGTACCTTACCTGGCCCTGTGGTCATGCATGTGTAGTCCCACGTTCCCACTTCACAGGTGAGGACACTTACAGAGGTGGAACTAGTGACCAGGCTTTGTCCTGTCTGGCTCCAGGCCAGGGCTCACAAAGACTTAAGCCCAGGTTCTCAGGGTTCGGCCTCATTGCTGGGAGTCAGGTTGGGATTTTGTTTAGATGGAACTTGACAAGGACCTCGAACGGCTCTGTATGGAGAGACTTCACCCCAGGAAGTCAGCACTCCCTGATATGAGACTATCAGAGAATAATTTCAAATAAATCAGGTGCTTGGCTGTGTGTCAAGGACACTGATGCTGGAGCTCTGTGGATCCAGAAGCTTTGGTGGGCATCTGAGGATGGGTCTGAGGAGTGGGTAGGAGTTGGCACAGAGGCAAGAGGGCTTCCAGGCCTCCCCTGCATTGGCTGGTTGGTTCCTGGCTGTGCTTCTCTGTTGCCCCTCTGAAGGAAATGGCAACCCACTCCAGTATGCTTGCCTGGGAAATACCATGGTCAGAGGAGCCTGGTGGGCTGCAGTCCTGGTGGGGTTGCAAAGAGTCGGGCATGACTAAGAGACTAACACTCACTTATAGCCACAGCCCCTCCCTACATGTGTCCATGGTGATTTCATTATGAGGCAGTAGGTGTTCTCATGTCCATTTATTGGTGAGGAAACTGAGTCCCCTAAGCTTGTGGCTCTGCCTAAGGTTATGTGGGTGGCCTGGAGTAGAGTTAGGTCCTCAGCATCTCAGGCCAGGGTCCTTCCTGCTTTCTCCCACTTGTTGGAGCTAGAAGAGGGTCTGGTAAGTAAGTGGGATGGAATCTTTTAGAAGCATATGGGACCTTGAGAAAATACCCACACATGCTGCTCTGAAGCTTAACAATCTTTTATATTTAATTTTTGTCTGTGCTGGGTCTTCATTGCTGTGCATGGGCTTTCTCTAGTTGCGGTGAGTGGGGGCTACTCTCTAGTTGTGGTGCTGTGGCTTCTCATTGAGGTGGAGTCTCTTGTTGAGGAGCACGGGCTCTAAAACACAGGCTCAATAATTGCAGCCCATGGGCTTAGTTGCCCCGAGGCACATAGGATCTTCCCAGACCAGGGATCGAACCCTTGTCCCCTGCAATGGCAGGTGGATTCTTAATCACTGGACCACCAGGGAAGTCCTGAAGCTTAACAGTTCTCGTGGGTTGAGCATCAGACAGATCCTTTGACTTTCTTGGAAGTTTTGCTGCCTCAGGAGTTGGAGCCAACTGACCCTGCTACCTCCTTTGGCTTCTGTCCTCTGAGCAAGCTGAATGGATGACTGCTGTGGGCTTTCCTGCAGGTGGTGTGGTGGCTGGGCCCTGGGCCTTATGTGGATGCTCAGAGAGGTGATGCACTAAGGCCGGGGTCCCACAAAGTCCAGAACTCTCCAGCCCTTGCTCAGAAGTGTGGGCTGCCCACCTCCACACCATATAGATACATCCACTTTAAAAAGCACAGACACCACTTTGTCGACAAAGGTCCATTTTGTCAAAGCTATGGTTTTTCCAGTAGTCATGTATGGATGTGAGAGTTGGACCATAAAGAAGGCTGAGCGCCAAAGAATTGATGCTTTCCAACTGTGGTGCTGGAGAAGACTTTTGAGAGTCCCTTGGACAGCAAGGAGATCAAACCAGTCAATCCTAAAGGAAATAACCCTGAATATTCATTGGAAAGACTGATACTGAAGCTCCAATGTTTTGGCCAGAGCTGACTTATTGGAATAGACCTTAATGCTGGGAAAGATTGAAAGCAAGAGGAGAAGGGGGCGAAAGAGGATGAGATAGTTGGATGACATCACTAACTCAGTGGACATAAGTTTGAGCAAACTCTGGAAAATAGTGAAGGACATGGAAGCCTGGCGTGCTGCCATCCATGGGGTTCCAAAGATCAGACATGACTTAGTGACTGAACAACAACAAGATACATCCACTGGAGAAGGGCATGGGAACCCACTGCAGTATTCTTGCCTTGAGAATCCTGTGGACAGAGGAGCCTGGCAGCCTACAGTCCATAGGGTCACAGAGAGTCGCACATGACTAAAGCGACTTAGCACGCACACACGCAGATACATCCACATCCCCAGGCAGTTGCCTCTGGCTAATTGGAAAGAGCTCAGCTAAGGTGTGAGTTTAAAACCTAGCTCGTCTTTCATCAGCTGAGAGATACTGGAAGTGTTTAAACTCCCTGGGCATTAAATACCTCCCAAACAGCCATCCTTTGCCTGGCCTTAGTAGATTGCAAGAAACAGCAGGGGGTGGCCTGGTTCCAACAGCCATGAAGGGTACACAGATGTTATTCCCACCTTCCAGATAAGAAAACAGGCTTGGAGAGGTGAAGGTGCCCGTCCAAAGTTACATCCTACTGTTTGGGATTCAGATCTGCTCTTTCTGCCTTACCTTGACCTCCTAGAATCAGATCTGCATTAGGCCAGGGTGCTCTGAACTGGGTTTTTTGGGGGCCCTGGTTGCTGCATCCTGGGGCATGGGCACGAGAAGGACCTGGAATTAACCAGGTGAGCTGAGGAACATCTGCCCTGGAGAGCAGGAGAAGTCAGAGTGAGCTGCCAAAAGGGATCCTTGGTGTGCCATATACGGCCACCTCCGGCAGTAGGAGCTCAGAGAGCCTGGTGGCCATGTGCCTTCCTTGAGTGATAGACACACAAGCTTGTAGCTTCAATCAGGTCTTAGATGAGTGGCCTGGGGCCCAATATGTCTCCTCTCTGCTTCCTTGTGTGCAAATTAGGTAATGGTTTTTATTTGGGGGAATGTTTCAATGGGCTAAAACTACCTGAATAGTGACCACAGGGCCAGGTAAACAACCAGAGCTCAATACATGGTTTTCTTGTTAAACCTGGACTTTGAGAGAAGCAGTGGGGCAGAGTGACAAATCTGGGACAAAACTGGCTCAGACTTGGCACAGGAGCTCCTAGGTTGGCCTTGACCTCATCTGTTGCTCTGTGGTCCCACAATGATCCCGGATCCCCACGAGCAGATCCCTTCTGAGAGCCCTGCTCCCGACTGGCAGATGTGCGTACATGCTAAGTTGCTTCAGTCGTGTCCAACTGCTCTCAACTCTATGGACTGTAGCCCGCCAGGCAACTCCTAGAGTGGCCCCCGGGTGACAGTGCACTAGGGCCTGGGTCACATAGCTGTGCCTGCTGTCCAGAGCCTCCACAGGCAGGCCCTCCTTTCCTGGGTGCAGAGGAGAGCGGGAGCTGGGCTGTTCCTGAGACCCCTGCCGCTATCCTAGGACCCCCCAGGAAACTTTTTGTCCCACGGACCTTGTTTATTTGTTCAGGCTGATAAGCAGGATTCTCTGGGCTCTGGTTGAGAACAGGCAAAGTGCATTGTTCTGCAGGCTTTTTTTCAGATGGATTTGGTGACATGATCAGAGCTTGGGGGTGGGGGGCAATGTACTGGAGTTGGGGGAGTTGGCAGTTTCTCTGTCTCCTCTCTGCCCCTCCCTGGGTTTCCTAGCCTGGTGAGGAGCGAGTCCTGGGCTGCTGGAGGATATTGAAAAGTGACTGCAAACCTTGCCTGGGCCCTGGGCTGTGGTCTCAGGACCCCAGGGGTGGGGGCAGGTAAGGGATGAGCAGGTGCTACTTCCTGGCTCCAGATCTCCTGCTTCTCACCCTCTCTGGAGCCCTTCTTAGGAGACTCTCTGCCATACCCATGGACATAATGCCCCTGATGAGCATTGTAGCACATGTGCCATCTTCTTTAGTCCTTCCCACACTGTGCAGCCAGGCCTGTTAGTGACACAATGAGGACACCCAGGCCCAAAATGATCATGCCTCTTGCCCAGGGTTTGTGGCTAGGCCAGGAGTTAGCCCAGGTGACCAAAGGATGTACAAGCTTCACCTCCACACCAAATACCTAAATCTTCATCCTCAGGGAGAGAACAGTTTTGGAGAATTCCCTGGTGGTCCAGTGTTAGGACTCTGAGCTTGTACTGCCAAGAGCATGGGTTTGATCTCTGGCTGGGGAGCTAAGTTCTCTTAAGCCACATGGTGTGCCCTCCTCACAAAAAAACAGAGAGAAGAGAGCGTTCATTTGTTCATTCAATCCCTCACTGGACAAATCCTTTGGAGGCCAGTGATGGGCAGGATTTGTGTTAGGTTCTGCATACAGAGACTTTCTCCTGACAGCTCACAAGTAGACTGACCATTAAATGACTCACAGTCATTAGGGGTTAAGAACAGATGGGGACGATTAGAGCACCATCAAGGGCAGGTACCCATAGCCTCTGGTGTAGGGCTGGGGACCAGGTCAGGGAAAGCTCTTGGACACAGTGAGCTTTAACATGGGCTTTATTTGTGGATGCATTTAAAGTTCTCATCTGAAGCAACTCTCTCTCTCTTTTAAAAAATTAATTAATTTGGTTGTGTCGGGTCTTAGTTTCGTCCTGTAGGATCTTTTGTTGTGGTGCATGGACTCTCTAGCTGCAGCATGAGGGCTCAGCCGCTCCAAGGCAAGAGGGATCTTCATTCCTCAACCAGGGATCGAACCCATGTCCCCTGCATCACAAGGTGAATTCTTAACCACTGGATCACCAGGGAAGTCCCTGAAGCAGCTCTCTTGTTTATGCTGTCTTGATCACAGCACTGTTGACATTGGGGGCCAGGTCATTCTTTGCTGTGGCCGCATTGTAGGATCCTGAACACTGTAGGACATTTAGCAGCATGCCTGGTCCCTCCCCACTAGTGATGATCAAGAATGTCTGCAGGGCTTCCCTGGTGGCTCAGTAGTAAAGAATCCACCTGCTGATGCAGGATACACAGGTTTGATCCCTGGTCCAAGATGGTCCACATGCCATTGGAACCACTAAGCCCGAGTGCCACAACTATTGAGCCCGTGCTCTAGAGCCCAGGAGCTGTAATTACTGAGCCCACATGCTGCAGCTAATGAACCCCATGTGCCCTAGAGCCCATGCTTCTCAGCAAAAGAAGCCACGCAATGAGAAGCCCGTGGCACAGCAACTAGAGAGTAGCCCCTGCTCACTGCATCTAGAGAAAAAGCCCAGGCAGAAATGAAGACCCAGCACAGCCAAAAATAGTTAAATAAAACTAAAAAACATCTGCAGACATTGCCAACTGCTGCTGAAGGATGATATTATCCCTGATGGAGAACCACTGGTCCAGAACAGTGCCTCATGTGTGTGTCGAGTGATCCTGCCATGGGGGCCCCATTCACTGTGCGATGAGGCTTAGTCAGTACCAGGTATCAGTGTTGGGGATGGATGTTGCATATAGCTCCTGGAGAGCCATGGGGACGAGGACGCCACAGCCTTGGTTGCTGGGAATGCACGATTAGACATTTAGGTGAACGACGCATCAGAGCAGCTCTATCAGTTAGCACGTGTCTAACCGACAGGTGGACTTTGTAGTGACGTCTCCACATTACGGGGGCTTCCCACGTGGCACTAGTGGTAAAGAACCTGCCTGCATTGGCAGTTTCGATCCCTGGGTTGGGGAGATCCCCTGGAGGAGGGCATGGCAACCCACTCCAGTATTCTTGCCTAGAGAATGGTATGGATGGAGGAGCCTGGTGGGCTATAGTACATGGGGTCGAAAAGAGTTTGACACGACTGAAACAGCTTAGCATGCATGCTCCATGTTTCGACACAGATCTGTGCTGCAGTCCATGTAGCTTTTTGCTCAAGCAGTGGAAACATTGGTGGATGATGTTAGAGACTCCATCTCTTCACCTGATACAAACCGCTGTGCCATTTGTGACTGTCCACTCACCACCTGATGTGAAGAGCCGACTCACTGGAAAGGACCTTCATGCTGGGAAAGATTGAGGGCAGGAGGAGAAGGGGGAGACAGACGATGAGATGGTTGGATGGCATCACCAACTCAAAGGACATGAGTTTGAGCAAACTCCCAGAGATAGTGAAGGACAGGGAAGCCTAGCACGCTGCACTCCATGAGGTCGCAAAGAGTCAGACACGACTGAACTGAGTGACTGAACAACAGTCAGTGATGAATGTCAAGGATGCCGAGTCTGATTGGAGCTGTACTTATTAGGCACCTGCTGTATGCCCAGCAGCTTCCCAGGTCCAGAGGTCAGAAAGAAAAAGAAAAGCATAATCCAATCACATGTGGGCCTCCCAGCTGAGCATTGTCACTTTCCTCTGATCTGTTCTAAGAGTCTGGGTGCTTAGCTCAGCTTTGATGTTAAAGCATCACTCTTTTCAAAAATTAATTTTAGTTATTTTTGGCTATCCTAGGTCTTTGTTGCTGTGCGCTGGCTTTCTCTAGTTGCAGCGAGCAGGGGCTGCTCTCTAGTTGCAGTACATGGGCTTCTCACTGCAGCAGCTTCTCTTGTTGCAGAGCACAGACTCTCGGCACTCAGGCTTCAGTGATTGCGGCTGACTGGCCCTAGAGCTGAGGCTAGTAGTTGTGGTCCATGGCGTGTGAAATCTTCCCTGACCAAAGATCGAACCCATGTTCCCTGCCTTGGCAGGTGGATTCTTACCGACTGTATCCCCACCGAGGTCCATAACCTCAGTCTTGAGTGTAAGTCCTCTGATGGTAGAGTCCAGTTATTGTTTGTCATCAGACCCCAAGTGTCCAGCAAGACAGGTTTCACTGAATGAGAGAACAGACTCTCAGAGCAAAAAACATCTGTTCTGTCCAATATTCCTTCTCAGGGACACAGGGGATGGAACTCTGTCCCAGGGGGAAGCGCACTGTGCTTCATGATTACTGACATTTGGGCAAGAGCCAAGCCTGGCTTTCCTCCTGTACAGCCTGGGAACGTAGATGTCCCCCCAGGGGTTGTGTGTGGGTGTAAACAGCAGGTGATTAGAACAGGGAATAAAATCCGGGTGGAGGATTAGACAAACCGCCTCTGCCGCCCGACCGTTCCCTCCCCAGCAGCGGCATGAACGGCCCCACACCTTCCTGACCCGTAGGCCGGTTCTCAGCAGAGACCGGGCAGCCCCTGCTGACGCCTTCTCACCCACCAGGTGCCGTGTTACTCGTATGGGCAGAGCTGTCCAAGCTGGCCATCCTGAGGATTGCCTGCAACTACATCCTGTCCCTGGCGCGGCTGGCTGACCTCGACTACAGCGCCGACCACAGCAACCTCAGCTTCTCCGAGTGCGTGCAGCGCTGCACCCGCACCCTGCAGGCCGAGGGCCGCGCCAAGAAGCGCAAGGTACGCGCCAGCCATGAGGGCAGCAGCCTCTGGGGAGGGGGCCAGGCAGCGACCGCAATCCAGGGCACCTCTTGCTCTCATCCAGCGGCTTCCAAAGGGACCAGCGAGACCAGCCTCTCGGAGGCTTGCTGGGATCACGTCAGTTTCAGGGCTCCTCGGGCCCCTGGAATTGTGTGTGACTCTATTCCTGGGGCTTCCCAGGTGGTGCTGGTGGTAAAGAACTCGCCTACCAACGCAGGAGACGTGAGAGACATGGGTTCAATCCCTGGGTCAGGAAGATCCCCTGGAGGAGGGCATGGCAACCCACTCTAGTATTCTTGCCTGGAGGATCCCAAGGACAGAAGAGGCTGGTGGGACAGTCCATGGGGTGGCAAAGAGTCAGGCACAACTGAGCAACTTAGCACACAGCACACTGGTAACGGGGCTCCTGGGTACCAAGGCCAGTCCCCTTGGGCCTCTGTTTGCTCATCACTTAAATGAGGACAGCTTATCTCTGAAGCTCTTCCGGGTCTTACGTGTTCTGGTGCTGAGTTCCCCACTCAGCCCCTGATTAACATCCTATTAGGGGGAGATCTCATGGGCTGGTAACTGCCCAAGAGAGCCCTTCGGTATGTTTTGGCACTATGACTTGGCCTGTGGGTTTTCTGAGGCCGTGCATTAAGGCAAATCATGTTCATTCATTCATTCATTCTGAAGGGATTCATAGAGTCCCAGCTCTTTGCTGAACCTGCTGGGCAGGAATATAAAAATGATAAACATGTGGTCCTAGCACCTCTGCAGCTCACAGGATGCTCAGAGACCCTCTTGCATCTGGATAAGGGCAGAAGAGTATAGACAGGAGGCCCCGGAGGCCTTTCTGGGGTATGGGAAGGCCAGGCAGAGGAGGGACAGGCTGCCTTTCCTGCCCAAGGGAGTTAGAAAGATCACCTTTGTGTAAGTGGTGTTTGAGCTGGGACCAGCAGGACAACCAGGAGGTTGCTGAGCAGATGAAGCAGGAACAGCACTGGAAACAGGGAACAGTGTGTACAACGCCTAATGTGTTTGGAGAAATATGGGCAGGAGGAAAGGTGTTGGGCACAGCTTTGCTTCCCAGGTGGCTTGGCTTCCACCATTTCCAGTTGCGGGTCATTGCCAGGCAATGCAGAGCAGGGCTTGTGATGCAGCCCTCTGGATCTTTGTGCACACGAAGCTACAAGGAGAGAGACAGGCTGAGACCCAGTCCGTACCCATAGAGAAGGGTGGAGGTGGTTAGAGATGCCTGACTCCCCCGAGCATGCAGGGATGGGGAGAGTGGTGGGGTGGGGGCCAGTTGACTCTATCATCCTCCATCTGTTCCTTCCTTCCACCTCCTCCTTCCTTCCTGGCCTGCCCTCTCCCCATCCCTGAGCCCCACCCCTCCTTTCAAGGAGGCCCTTCTCTGGGTTCTCCAGGCCTTCCAAAGGCCCCTTCAAGAGGCTTCCAGGCAGAGAGACCCTTGTCGACTCTCCTGCCCACAGCAGGGAGGAGCCCAGCACATCCCCACTACCAGCCACTGCTGTGTTGATGGCACGTTGCAGTCCTGGCAGTGATTTAACGTGGACCAATTAGGTGAAATCTTCATCTAGTGGGTGAGAAAGGAAGTACCACTGGCTGCTCGCAGGGCGGCTTTCCTCTGGAAAGTGACACGGATAAATTAAGGGC
>SJXQ01003715.1:40683-83220 GCA_006408695.1 Aepyceros melampus | reverse complement strand
CTCCATTTAGCCGCGGGGAGCCAATAGCCCTCCGCCTCTGGGGGTGAAGAGGTGGTGGGCTGGTCTGGGGGTGGGGGTGTCAGCAGTCCCGATCCACCCCCACCCTCCCCGCGCCCCCCAGCGCCGCCGCCGCCAGCGAGGCCTGACACCGGGTTAAGTCGCCCGGCGGCCTCTGGCTGCAGCTGGGAGCGCGCCTGGTTCCCATTCGGGCGCTGTGGTTTTGATTAGCTGTTCCGCGAGGCAGGCCTGGTGGCGAAGCCCTGGGAGCTCCGCTGGAACACAGGGTCCCCCGCCCGGCCGCCGCGGCCCCCCCTCCTGGCAGCCCCAGACTCCAGATGTTCCGAGCGCTCGCTGGGAAGGCCTGCTGGCGCCACGGAGGGCAGAGGGCAGGGAAAGCACGCGAGCTGGAAGCCCAAGCACTCAGTCACCGCAGGGCTTGGCAGCCCGCCCAGCCCTCTGCTGGCACATTCCCCAGCTCTCCCCTGGCCATCTGTTCCCAAAAAACCCTTTCAGAGCCTCATCATCACTCACGATACAACAGCGCGAGCAGCTGGTTTGGAGGCAGCAGGGAAAACCGTGCAAAAGGTCCTTTGTGAGAGAGGAAACTCGCTTATGAATAACAGGGCTGGACGCCGTAAAAGTTGGCGGCTGGAATCCCTGTTTCTCAGGCGCCGCTGTTTTCTCCCGACTCTTTATCTCTGCTTTTTATTTCGTTTCCCCTTGTTTGCTTTTAATGTTGTTTCTTCCTCTTCTTGCACCAGTTGTGACTTTTCTTGCTCCTCCGAGGTGCCTGAAGGCCACCTCATTAAGTCTCCTGGACGATCCCCGACTGTTGTTTTTTTTTTCCTGTTCTCTAAGCTGTTAAAATTGGGGATGGTTAGAAGTGACTGTTTTTGTAAAACCTTGGCTGGAGGAGACAGGGCAGGAAGAAGGTGCCCGGGCGGGCATGGTGCAGGCAGGGCAGCAGAAAATCGTAAACTGGAGGAAGGGTGGAGGGCAGAGAGGGTGCAGAGACCCCCACCGCTCATCAGAAGGAGACGCTTAGGGAGAAGAGCTGCATTAATGAAACACCCAGTGCCGGGCTCCTTGGCTGATTGCAGTATGACATGAAGCCTTTTTTAAGAACTGCTGCCGCTGCCAGAAACTTCTGGGAGATGTCTGCCTGGAATTTGGGCGCCTCCTGGGAGGGTCATCAGGGGCCCTTGGGGTACTGGGGGAGTACTGGCCGCTGGGAGGCCCGCACTGGGGAGGAGAGGAGAGGGTAAGGCCTGTCTGCCTCCCTCAGACCCCTCTGGACCCTTGAGGAGGAGCTGAGAGTCAGGGCCAGGGTACCAGGTGGAGGTGGGGACAGGGACCCCTCCCCAAGTATCAGATGCTGGTGACGGCATGGAGGTGTCACAGGTCAGGGGCAGGGAACTGGGGGCTTCCTCTTTCCTCTCTCAAGTCCTACCAACCTTTATTCCTTGCCTGCCCCCCACACTATTCCGTGAGACCCAGAAACTCAGCCACCCCTCACCCCAGCAATGGAAAAAACCTGTCTTCCATACTGCTATGAGTTGTCGGCTCTTCCTACACCAGGTGAGGCTCTGGCTCTGGAGGGCATTTCATCTGCACTTTGGCTAAGACAGTAAAAGAACCCGCCTGCCAATGCAGGAGACACAGGTTTGATCCCTGGGTCGGGAAGATCTGGAGAAGGGAATGGTTACTCACTCCAGTATTCTTGGTGGAGAATCCCATGGACAGTGGGCCTGGCAGGCTGCAGTCTATGGGGTCGCAAAGAGTCGGACCTGACTAACTACACTTCCGCTTTTCTCTCATCTGCACATTACTCAGGTCAGTACTTCACGCCTTTCTCCTCTCTGCCCATTTTCTGTTGAAGAGATGGCAGCTCCGCAGGACAAAATATTGAGACTTATCACAATGTCAGGGCAGTTGATCTCCTGATCCGAAGGGCTGGGTGTGGGCTGATTTCCCCCATCTCTGCTGAGGCCTGGGCGGGCAGATGTGTGGTCTGGACGCTGAGGCTGGTCTCAGCTTTGCCCTGGGGCTGTGCGACTGGTGGCTTAGCTCCATTGTCTTATCCGGGAGATGCCAGTCTGCCTCCAGGGATCAATGGCACAAAGGATGTGAAATTCTTTTGTGAATTCTGCCTTTCCTCCTGTGTCTCCTGGTCTTTGTGGGGCCGAAGTTGAGGAGGCCCTAGGGAAGGACGGGTGGCCATTGGCCCCAGGCCTCTGGTGATGATGTGGTCTGTCCAGTGACCAGAGCTTGCTTTCTAGCCCAAGGACTTCGAGAGGAACAGGGAGAGGCAGGGGACAGGGGGGCAAGACTGCCCTTCCACTGGGGTGACCAGGCCTGTCCTGCCCACTGCCCAGCCTTGAGCCCCTGCCCTTGGTACAGTGGACAGCCGGGCACAGGGAGCGCCAGCAGGCCCTAGTTCCCCACCTGTCCTCAAGCTGGTTATCCTTTTTCTTCCTGCCTCCACAGACCGGAGGCAGACCTGTTCTAGGGGAAAGTATAGATCACTGCCTTCCTTGACCTCCTGGTGTAAATGTTTCTAGAGGGTGAAGTAGGGAGCCTCTCAAGCCTTCAAGGTATTTGTTCTCTGCCCAGAATTCATGGCCACCTGGGGCCCCACTGCCCGGCTCCTCCCTGGCTCGACTCATCCCCACCTGAGCCCCTCCCTGCAGCTCTGCTGAAAGCTAGGTGTGACAGCCTCCCTGTCCTGCTTGGGACCCCTCAGGGGCTTCCCACAGGCACCTGCCCCTCCCCCCAAGTGACCTGGCTCCAGCCGGTCACTCTGGCTATCCCAATTTACACTCTAGCCACATGGAACTCCTCACCCAGAGGGGCTATTTTTGGCCTCTGTGCTCATACTGTCCCTTCTGCCTGGAATGCCCTTCTCTGCTGTCTGTCTGGCCACCTCCTGCTCATGCTGGAAGGCTCAGCTCCTCCTGGAAGCCCTCTCTGACCCCCACCGCAGCCTCCTCAGGGCCCCAAAGCACGGCCACTTCCATGCCCTTACACAGGGGTGAGTAGAGTCTAATTCAGGCAAGCATCCTGTGAACACTATGAAGTTATGATAGAACATATTATATTATGTGATCCTCTATTATGTAATATTTTAGAGCTCATTTTTTGTCATTATATTGTATTTTTACATAATTTGTTACTTGATAAATTATGTGATATTAAAGCTCTATACTGTGAATTGACATATATACACTACCGTGTGTAAAGTAGATAGCTAGTGGGAAGCTGCTCTATAACAGGGAGCTCAGCTCGGTACTCTGTGATGACCTAGAGGGGTGGGATAGGGGTGGTGTGGAAGCGAAGTTCAAGAGGGAGAGGATATATGTATACATACAGCTGGCTCACTTCATTGTACAGCAGAAACTGACACAACATTGTAAAGCAATTATACCACAATTAAAAAAAAACCTCTGTACTACATTACATTACACAGTGTATGTTTAATGTAATGCTCTAGCTAGACTGTGAGCCCTTTAATCTTTGTGTCCCAGCTCCTGGCACATATATGTATCTGTGTTAGTTGCTCAGTCATGTCTGATATTTTGCAACCCCATGGACTATAGCCTGCTAAGCTCCTCTGTCCATGGAACTCTCCACGCAAGAATATGGAGTGGGTTGCCATTCCCTTCTCCAGGGGATCTTTGGAACCCAGGAATCAAACCCAGATCTCCCATATTGAAGGCAGGTTCTTTACCATCTGAGCCACCAGGGAAACCCCATCCACTAAATAATGCACACACAGCGTTCCTTCCATGAAAATCCACACGTCTGGGGCTGAATGTTCCTGGGCTGAAGGCTAAGACTCTAGGAAGGATGAACTAGGGGTTTCAAGACACAGACATGGAAGTGCCCCTGGGCTCCTCCCAGGCTCCTGTTTGGGGAATTCTGGCTCTTGTTGGCCTGAATCAATGAGAAAAGCTTTGCATTTTAGATCACAGAAACTCCTCAAGCAATAGTTTAAACTAACAGGGCTCCTGTTTCTCACAGTTAGGAAAGGTGAAGGGAGGTAACTATTCCCTGGCTCCAAGGCTCTGGTGATGCTAAGACGTCAAGCTCATTTTTGGTCTTTACCTCATGGCTACACAATGGCTGCCACAGCATTGAGTACTTCATCCACATACTACATCCAAGGCAGGCAGGGCCTTGCCAGTAAGAGCTTTTGTTTCCTCACCAGTTCAGTCAATCCTTTCCAGACATCTCTTACCCAGGCTGAAAGAGGGGGTGCTCTCCCTGAAACAGAGGAGGACATCAGGTCCTCTCAGCTAAGAGGGCAGCCAGGTCAACAGCCACGTGGCTAATCTCTCAAAAGTTGATCTGGAGTTGTGACAGAGTGATTTTCTTCCCAGTGAGGCTAAACAGTGTCATAACCTTAACCACAGTACCAGAACCTCATCTCTGTGAGTTTGCCATTCCTCACTGCAGCTCCCCAAATTGAGGGCTGGTAGCCCAGGTGGTGCTAGTGGTAAAGAACCCGCCTGCCAGTGCAGGAGATGCAGGTTCAATCCCTGGGCCAGGAAGATCCCCTGGAGGAGGAAATGGCAACCCACTCCAGTATTCTTATCTGGAGAATACTGTGGACAGAGGAGCCTGGCTGGCTACACTGCACAGGGTCTCAAAGAGCTGGGCCTAACTGAAGCAACTGAGCATGGACGCAGCCCATTTTCACTGCACAGCACTGAGGCCCAGAGAACCGAGCTGGCTGGGCCAGGCCACTGGTGGCCTCATCAGTCTGCAAGTGCTTTGCAGTGTGCAGAGCCTCTCACACTCCTTGTCCTCTTTAGTCCTGCAGTGACCTCCTGAAGTCCACATTTCTAAAGAGGCTGGGACTTAGGGGGTTGAAGTCGCCAAGGGCCATCCAGCTGGGAGGCTGGGCAAGACTTAGGAAGGCTCATCCAATTCTGTGAAACAGGCACTCCTGAGTCTAGACCATCACTGGCCTCTGTTCTCCCAAGGTGAGAGGTCTGCTAGTGCAAGGCCTCAAGCTGGGGGACTGGGGTCTGAGTCTCAGCCCAGCCACTTGTGAGCTCTGTCACCTTGGGCCTTCTCCAAGCTTCGCTTTCTTCGTAAGACATGGCTAAGATGTCCACGGATGAGGAGGGTTCAAGGTAATGATGGTGATGAGAGGGCCTCATCAGCTGGATGAGCTTGTTAGTCACTGGTGTTCCTAGAGGTCACTGCTGTCCATCACAAAGGTGGGCAGAGGGAGCCCACATGTCCCCTCCCCATCCAGTGACTTACCCTGGGTTGCTAGGCAGTGGACTCCAGGTCTGTCCCTCTGCTGTGTGTGCATACATGCACAGGTTTGCTGGGCGTAAGTAGTCACTATCTGCCAAAATCAGATGGAGGGCCTCACACATGGTGGGCTGAGTTCCTGGCACTGGGGAGATGCCCGGAACTTATGGGTTTCAAATCTCCCCCTTTTCCTGAGGGATCAGGAGCCCTTAGAGGGGGTTCCATTGTAGTAGGCAGGGTAGAGCCAGGCAGCTGGGCGCACAGGGGCAGCCCAGTGACCCCACCACAGCCTGGAGAGCAGTGACAAGGTATTACTGAGAACTACTCTGCCTCCGCCCTCAGGACAGCGAGGCGTTCCTGACACCCTCCCCACCAGCACCGCCACCACACACACAGAGGGTGTGGGTGGCAGCCAGTGTGCTTATTTGCAAAGGTTTAGCCCTGTGCACCCAGGGGCAGAACCCTCCTCCTCTGCGTACTTTGGGTTGGCCAAAAAGTTCAACAGCTTTTCTGTAAGATCGTGGAAAAAAACCTGAACAAACTTTTTGGCCAACCCACTACATGCAGTAGTTCTTTTATTTTTCTTCAAACTTTAACCTTTTTATTTTGTATTGGGGTATAGCCCATTAACAACATTGTGATAGGTTCTGGTGAACAGAGAAGGGACTTAGCTATACACATACTTGTATCCATTTGTGGTTCATCATTTGTTGTATCTCTATATGGGGACAAAAAGATGAAGCAAGCTTGAAGGACCCTTTATATTTATTTAAAAATAAATAGTTCTTAAAATTTTATTTATTTGTTTTAATTGGAAGATAATTACTTTACAATATTATGATGGTTTTTGCCATATATCAACTTGAATGACTATAGATATGCACGTGTCCCTTCATCCTGAACACCCTTTCCACCTCCCTCCCCACCCCATCCCTCTAGGTTGTCCCAGAGCACTGGCTTTGGGTGCCCTGCTTCATACATCAAACTCACACTGGTCATCTATTTTGCATATGGTACTTTTATGTTTCAATGCTGTTCTTTCAAATCATCCCACCTTCTCCTTCAAGGATAAATGAATTCCTACTATGTGCTAGGAATTGTCCTAGGTACTGGGTCACTTTGGGGAATAAAACCGACAAAGGCCCCACCCTTTGGAACTCGGGGTAAGTGACACAGAGGCCAGACAGGAAAGCTCACAGGGGAGCCCTGCTTCTGAGCCCACTGTGCTGAGTCTGCACACAGCTCTTATGAGCATGACTCCCTGGTGTCCCAGGTCAAAGCAGCTGGGCAGAAACGGCTGGGAGGCCAGCTCCTGGAGCAGGTGCAGTGAGAGCCCCCAGAACCACAGCCAGTGGCCTGATGGCGTGGGAAGAAACAGAAGAACAAAAAGAGCAAACAGAGGCTCAGAAGAGCCAGGAGGCATGGAGCCATTCGGTGTCAGGGTAAAGGGCCCAGAAGCCTCCGGGACCTGGAGGGTCTTCTGTAGGCTGATGTTCCCTGGGCTTGACCTTGAGTTGTCAAGAGGAAGCCAAAGTACATCCAGTAGCATCTGACGGAGAATGCAGGGAAGTGCATCAATTATCAAGAACTGGGACCTGTCCAAGCTGTTCAGGCACAGAAAATACGTGCTTCCTTTCTCTAGGGAAACTCACTTCAGCTCGGGGGCTGCTTCTCTTGGGTGGGTGGAGGGGGTGGTCCCTGTCTGTTTTGCTCATCACAGGACACTCACGTGCTCTGAATGGAGGCTGGCATGGTCTGAACACTCAATAAGTGTTCCCCAAATGAATGGAAGCGTGGAAGTCCAAGCAAGGGAGCTGTTTCCAGCAGTCCTCCATGATATCCCATGGGCATCTCCTTGGTGCGCCCAGTGGAGCCCTGGTCACCTCATGGGAGACACAGTTCCTGTCGTGGTCAACTGACATGCAAATGGGGGAGACACACGCATACACACATGTGCATTGACACATGGCTGCCTCGCACTAAGGGCTTGGCTTCCCAGCCATTGTGCTCTTTTTTAAAGGTAATTAATCTTTGGCTGTGCTGGGTGAGTCTTCATTGCTGCACACCGGCTTTCTCTAGCTGCAGCAAGCGGGGCTTCTCTTGTTTCAGAGCACAGGCTCTAGGCACACGGGCTTCAGTAATTGTGCCGCCCGGGCTTAGTTGCCCCAAGGCACGTGGGATCTTCCTGGACCAGGGATTGAACCTGTGTCCCCTGCACTGGGAGGCAGATTCTTAACCGCTGGATCACCAAGTCTAGCCATTGTGTTCTTTAATCCTCTCTTCAACCTCAGACTGTAGACTACTATTATTACCCTTTTACAGGTGGAGAAACAGAGACACAGAGAGATTAAGTAACTGCTCAGATTCACACAGCTGGTAGAAC
Organism: Aepyceros melampus; assembly: GCA_006408695.1. Classification (NCBI taxonomy): domain Eukaryota; kingdom Metazoa; phylum Chordata; class Mammalia; order Artiodactyla; family Bovidae; genus Aepyceros; species Aepyceros melampus. The sequence continues at coordinate 75,572 of SJXQ01003715.1, read as the reverse complement.
GGGGAAGTAAGGCTTCACACAGGGTCTGTCTGATGCCATAGCCGGAACATTTAACCACCATGCTGCCTTGCCTCTCAATGGGGGTGGTGTGCGTTTGGAAGTGTCTCAGTGTGCATTTAAGTGTGTGTGTGTGTACATGTGTGGGTGAAACATACATTTTTCTTCCTGGAACCTCTGTGGGGTCACTGATCATCAAGGTGGTAGTGAGTAAAGAGCCCTGATCAGAGATGCCCCAACCCCCCCTGGATCCCATGGTAGCTTCAGAGTCTAGATGTAAGGGGCTTAGGGACAATGGGAAGGGCCAGAGGAGGGGTTTGGACACTGTTTTTACAGAAATCATTTGGTTATTTGGGTTGTCCAGGGCCTCACGGCTTCTCCCAGCCACCCCATTATTGCCTCCACGCATCCTGAAATATCAACAGCTAGACTCTTACCGAGCGCCTCCTAAAGACATGCTGTGGGCTTTGCAAAGGCTTGCAGGCTGTGGGCTTTGCAAAGGTTTGCAGGCTGACACTTTGGCATGGATTCCTTGTCTGGCTGGTGCCCCATCACTCCTGCTGTCAATTTGCTATAAGGATTGGGGAGGGGAGACCAGAGATGTGCAGAAGGGTGGTGGGGAGCGATCTTAAGCCCCGGGGATCCCTGACACTGTGGTTGGGGATGTGTGTGTGCGTGTGTGTGTGTGTGTGTGTGTGTGTGTAGTGTTGGTGGCAGATCGTGTGAGACTCATGAGTCAGGGTCCATAGAGAGCTTCCAGGGAGCAGAACCTTCCTCACCTGGCTGGGCCACCTGTCTGCCCAGCTGTCTGCTCCCCTCCAGCCTGTCTGTGGGGCAAGGTCAGGGGCTCCTTGTGCTTCTGGGGTCTCGAAGAGCAGTGTGCAGCCAAGTGGAGTTGGCTGGACACTCTCCCAGGATGGGAAGCAGATGGGAGGCTGCAGCAGCTGGGGCTCAGGCCTCACCCAGGCCAGCTTGACCCTCTCCCTGTGCTGTGGGGTGGGGTGGGATGGGGGCCAAGAAAGACAGACAGGCTGAGGGACTTGGAGAGAGAGACAGAGGGGCGGTCAAGAGAGAGTTGGCATGGAGACACGCAGGCCAAGTATGGAGACAGAAGCAGAGCCTGGCCACCAGAGAGAGTGGCCTGCAGCTGGGCATCGGCACGGTGGGGCCTGTGGGCTCCCTGCCGGTCCCCTGCAGGACCATGGGCTCCCTCCCAGCACTGGCCTGACTCTGGGAGTGCCAGGCCTCCCATGGTCAGCCACCCTCACTTAGGGCCCAGTAGATGAAGGCTGAGATTTCCTTAGAACCAAGGAGGTAGCAGCTGGGTAGATGGCTTGGAGACTTTCTTGTCCTCTTTGCTGGTGAAGAAGCTGAACCTTCTAGGGGCTTAGGGCTCTGCTTTGCTCTGCTGCATCCTAGCGTGTGACCTAGGGCCTCCATTTTCCCATCTGCAAAATGAGAACAACAACAGCCACCTCCCAAGGGCCGTACAACAGCAAAGGAGTGTGGTGGGCTCCAGACGAGGCCTCTATCAATGGATTTGCTGACTTCTGCCCCAGATCTGGGGGGACAGGGAGCCGAGGACGACCTGGCCCCCTCTCTCAGGAGCTCATGGTGGCACTGTGTGGGGTGAGTGGGCAGACGATGGCAGTTGCACCAACCACAACTGGAGCACAGAGGATAGAGGAGAAGTCGGCGTGAAGCTCTTGGAAGCTTCAAAGGGAAACACATGTCCCCAGCCTGCAGTGAGGTGGATCTGATGCCTTACTGTCTGAACTGGGGACACAGCGACCAGCAGAACCCCACCCTCCTATAGTCTCTGTTTCTGTGGGCAGGAATAACTGGAAGCTAGGCTGTAACCAAAACAGAGGGGACATGGGGGACTGCATGGTGATGTCTCAGAGCTGGTCCTGGTAACTGCGTCCCAGCTCCACCTCTAGCATCTTAGCCCAGGAGGGATCCCCTGTACTTAACACAGTAACCCTTGTTGTTTCTTCCCACTGGGAAAGTTCTTCCATATGTGCTTGACTGACCCTGAGGTCTGAACACATCCATTGGCCTCAGTCCGAAGGGGCTTATTTATTTACTTAAATATGTATCTATTTATTTGGCTGTGCCGGGTCTTAGTTGAGGCACCAGGATCTTTTATCTTCTTCGTGGCATACAGGACCTTTAGTTGTGACATGTGAACTTTCAGTTACGGCATATAGAATCCAATTCCCTGACCAGGGATTGAACCCAGGACCTCTGCGTGGGAGCACTGTGTCTTAGCCACTGGACCACCAGGAAAAGTCCCAGCAGCAAGGAGTTTGGACTGCTGGACCAAGCCACGCTCCTGACCTGGCCTCCTTGTGTCACAGACAGTCACAGCATCCTACAGCCCCAGGGCCCCTGACAATTGAATTCACTCCTCTGGTGAGCAGCTTGGTGGGACAGAGGAAAGGTGACTAGATAGCATTTACCAGCAACAGTGGTTTCAGTGGGCTTCCCTGATCGCTCAGTTGGTAAAAATCCACCTGCAACGCAGGAGACCTAGGTTCGATCCCTGTGTGGGGAAGATTCCCCTGGAGGACATGCAACCCACTCCAGTATTCTTCTTGGAAAATCCCACAGACAGAGAAGCCTGGCAGGCTACAGTCCATGGGGTCTCCAAGAGTCGAACACGACTTAGGGACTAAACCACAGGTGGTTTCAGCTTTGCCCTGGGGTTAGATGATAAGCTGCCCCAGGACAGGACCTCTGACTCCAGCGCCTGTCACAGAGCTGACTCTCAGGAGAAACTCAATAAATCTTTGTTGGGTAAATGAATTTTCCCCCCAGTTCATGGTCCCTAGGTGGAGTCCTCCAGCTCACAAGGGGCTCTGACCATCACTTTGCAGCTCTGAGACCTTGAGAGTCCTCCTAGCCAGGACACAGTGATCCTTGATTCACACCATGTTCCCGCCCTCAGCAACAGCAGCCAGCTCCAACTGCTCATAAATTTCCTGACTGTCACTCGTGGCGCCCGGGCCAGGCGAGGCAGGAGGCGCTGGGGGTGGGCTGGGCCATACCTGCTTCCAGTTCCCTGGGAAATGTGGAGGCCAGAAGCTGAGGCCTCTGCATGTGCCCAGAATAACCTCAGCAGAGCCAGGCCCCTTGGAGATGTGGAAGCAGGTCTGCCAAATGCAAAGATGAATGGGCTGGAACGTTCGAGAAAACACAAACACCCGCTTGCGGTATGGTTTGTGCAAGCTGATTTCACTCCCAAGAAATCTGATACAGGTCTGCTTAAGCACAGGAAAAGTGTGTGGATGTATGGACCTAGAGAGTATCACGTTGAGTGAAGTAAGTTAGACAGGGAAAGACAAATATCATATGATACCACTTATAGGTGGAATCCAAAAGTGATACAAGCGAAGTTATTTACAAAACAGAAACAGACTCACAGACATAGAAAGCAAGCTTATGGCTACTAACAGGGAAAACAATGGGGAGGGATCAATTAGGAGTTTGAATGATCATATACACACTACTGTATGCAATAGATAAATAGTAAGGACATGTAGCACAGGGGACTATATTCAATATCTTATAATAATCTACAATGGAAAAGAATCTAAAAAGAATATATATATGTGTGTGAACCACTTTGCTGTACACTTGAAATTAATACAACATTGTAAATCAACTGTGGTGGTGGTGATTTAGTCACTAAGTCGTGACCAATTCTTTGAGACCCCACAGACTGTAGCCTGCCAGGCGCCTCTGTCCATAGGATTTCCCAGGCAAGAATGCTGGAGGGGGTTGCCATTTCCTCCTCCAGGGGATTTCCCGATCCATGAATCGAACTTGTGTCTCCTGCTTGGCAGGCAGATTCTTTACCGCTGAGCCACCTTAAGACTTCCCTGGTTGTCCCATGGTTCAGAATTGACCTTGCGATGCAGGAGACAGATATAGGTTGGTCTGGGAAGATTCCACCTGCCTCAGTGTGGCTAAGCCTGGGTGTGACAATCCTAAAGCTTGTGCTTCACAACGAGATGCGACCATAAAGGGAAGCCCATGCAACACAACCAGAGAGCAGCCCGTGCGGCAACAAAGATCCAGGGTAGCCAAAAATAAAAGAAGTAAATAAAATTTTAATGGAAATAGTAAGAAATTTAAAAAACAAAACAAAAAACTAGAAAAAGAAAAGAAAAGGGAAAGTGCGTGGAAGAGCAATCACCTATAGCTATCGTGGTTTCTCTGGGTGGGGAGGGGGAGGCGACTTAAATGGTTTTCTTCTGTTTAGTTGTCTGTGTTTTTTAAGTTTTCTACAATAACCTGTACTACCTATGCATATATGGAAGTTTTAATGGTTTTATTGAGATTATAGTTTACCCATTTAAAGCTTACAATCCAATAGATTCTAGGATTTTCACCAAAATGTGGCCATCCACACAACCGATTTAGAGCGTTTTCTTTCTTTCCCCCTTTTTTCTTTTAATATTTGGTTGCACTGGCTCTTAGTTGCAGCCTGCTGGATATTTATTGCTCTGTGCTCTACAGCATGTGGGATCTTTTTCCTTTTTAGTGTGGCCTCAGCATCTTTTCCCATGGACGGAGGAGCCTGGTGGGCTACAGTCCATGGGGTCACAAAGAGTGGACACACCTGAGTGACTTCACTTTCACTTTCAGCATCTTTAGTTGTGGCGTGTGGGATCTAGTTCCCTGACCAGGAGTAGAACTCCCAGGGCCCCCTGCGTTGGCAATGTAGAGTCTTAACCACTGGACCATCATGGAAACCCCCATTTTAGACCATTTTTATCAGCTCCAAAAGAGACCTCGTATGCTTTAGCAGTCCCTGTCTCCTTCCCAGTTCTGGGCAACCACAAATCTATAGATTTCCCTGTTATGGACATTTCAAGTGAGTGGAATCATATGATACTTGAACATTTGTGTCTGGATCCTTTCACCTAGCATACTGTTTTCAAGGTTTATCCAAGCTCTGTCATGAGTCAGTACTTCATGCCTTTTTATGGCTGAGTAATATTCTTTTGTATGAATATACCACATTTCACTTGTTTATTCATTATGAATGTAATTTCAGTAATTTAAAAACTGTGCTTATTGAAGCAACTTAGTGCACACACCATCTTGGGATCCCCGGGTGGTGCTAGTAAGTAAAGAACCCACCTACCAATGCAGGAGCCATGAGACGTGGGTTTGATCCTGAGTCAGGAAGATCCCCAGGAGAATGGAATGGCACCTCACTCCAGAATTCTTGCCTGGAGAATCCCATGGACAGAGGAGCCTGGCAGGCTATAGTCCATAGGGTTGCAGAGTTGGATATGACTGAAGCGTCTGAGCATGCACATACAGATTTATTGCTTCCTGTTCTGGACGTTTCTGGCCAAGATGGCAGTTGGTTCCTTGTGACTATTTCTGGTTACTTGTTTTGAGACTTTTCAGCCTATGATACCATTTTATGTTTTCAAACACCAGTGAGTCACCCCAAGGACCCAACTCTTTGCAGGAATGGGAATTGGTGCTTCAACTGTGGGTCAGACCCTGTTGGGCACATGTGGCTCCCTTGTCCCATTGATTCTTTGCAACTGACCTAAAGGTGGGTACTATTACCATGCTCATTTTAAAGATGAATAAACTGAGACTTTGAGAGATCAACAGCCTGCCCAGGGCCCCAGGGTCCCAGAGCCCCACTGACTTTAAGGCCAAGATGAAACCTAGCATTCAGCATTTAGAACCAAACACAATATCCCCTTTTAGCCTACATATTGGTTTACATAAAAGTGAAAGATAGGGAATTTCCTGGCAGTCCAGTGGTTAGGACTTGGCACTTTCACTGTCAAGGGCTGTGTTCAATCCCTGGTCAGAGAACTAAGATCCCACAAGCCGTGTAGCTCAGCTTTCCGTGGCCCCCCGCCCCCCCCGAAAAGGGTGAAGGTAAAATAATCCCTGATAGTGTGGGTCTTGCAAAATACATCTCTGATGCCCTCACTCTTTGTCTTTTTTTTTTTTTTAGTATTTTTAAAAAATTAATTAATGTGAACAGTTTTTGCTTGCCCTGGGTCTTTGTGGCTGTGTTTGGGCTTTTTCTAGCTGTGGCAGGTGGGGGCTGCTCTCTAGTTGCCGTGCTCAGGCTTCTCACTGCAGTGCCTTCCACTGTTGCAGAGTGCGGCTCTAGAGCACAGGCTTGATGGTTGTGGTTCATGGGCTTAGTTGCTTCACAGCATGTGCAATCTTCCCTCAGCAGGGATAGAACCCATGTCTCCTACACTGGGACATTGGGAGGTGGATTCTTTACCACTGAGTCACCAGGGAAGCCTCCTCCTCCTCCTTCTTCTTCTTCTTTTTTTTTTTTTTTTTTTATATTTCGGCAGCACCCTGCAGCCTGTGGGATCTTAGTCCCCCAACCAGGGATTGAACCCACTCCCCCTGCGTTAGAAGCATGGAGTGTTTACTACTGGACTGTCAGGGAAGTCCCTGTCTTTCATATTTCAGTATTAAAATAACATTTGCAATCTGACTGCTCCTTCAAGGACAAACCATTAAAAAAAAAAAAACTTTGGGATTTCATTACCATTTGATGCCTTTTTCTGCTTATAAAAGGCTGTATCCAAATTGCTTATCTATAGAAAAAATGTATAATTTGAAAACAGTGAAACATGGTTAAGTAAGTAAAGTGACGAGAATGAACTTGAAAGGTAAAACAACTTACAGGCAGAAATAATAATTTTTTTAAATGCCCCTACAGTGATAAAATTACTCTGAGGAAACCAATCCACTTAAAGCCAGAGACAAACTTAGTAAGCAGAGGAGGTATAATTAGAAATTTAAAAACTGGAAGTGAACAAAAGCAGAAAGATGCAATACAGTTCCTGGATTCACAACAGTTACAGACACAGTTAGCCAAAATGTCCAATGACACATTTGAAATAGGAAACCTATCTGTGGCACATAATCGCTACATTAAATAAAACGGAAATATTTATTCACGTGGTCAACAAAGAGCAAATATTTATTGAGATGCTACTGTGTGTCCAGACTGTTTTAGGCCCTGAGGCTACAACAGCCACAAAACAGACCACATCCCTGGCCTTGTGGAGCTGATGTTCCAACCACAAATGAGTGAACAATCAAAAGATGATTTCTGGAACTTCCCTGGCAGCCCAGTGGTTAGGACTCTGCGCTTTCACTTCTGACGTTGTGGGTTCTATCCTTGCTTGGGGAATTAAGATCCTACAAGCTGTGAGGTGTGGCCAAAAAAAAAAAAAAGATGATTCCTGAATGTGATAAACGCAACCACTTTGTCACACTGACCAAATCACCTCAATCGGACTCCACACATCAGGCCTGCTGAAAGGGACCTGGGAGGGATCTTGTCTAGTCATTTTTAAAGTTTATAGTAGTAAGACTTTTTGATGCTTTTGAACTGTAGTGTTGGAGAAGACTCTTGAGAGTCCCTTGGACAGCCAGGAGGTCAAACCAGTCAATTCTAAAAAACATAAACTCTGAATATTCATTGAAAGGACTGATGCTAAAGCTCCAATACTGTGGCCACCTGATGTGAAGAGCCAACTCATTGGAAAAGACCTTGATGCTGGGCAAGATTGAGGGCAAGAGAAGGAGCAACAGAGGATGAGATAGTTGGATGGCATCATCGACTCAATGGACATGAGTTTGAACAAACTCCAGGAGACAGTGAAGGAAAGGAGGCCCGGCGTACTGCAGACCATAGAGTTGCAGTCAAACACGACTGAACAACTGAACAGCAACGTTAATGAGAGGCAGAACCTGTATTTAAAGGGCATCTTCTTTGTTGAGGGACCATGTAGGGGGCTCTTCAGGACCACGAAACCCTTTCCCAGCCACACCCAGAGCCTGGGCTGCAGTGGAAACAACCACCCACAAAAAGTCCAGAGCTGGATGGGATGCAAGCTGGGTTTCTCACCTGGAGCAAGATGTGGCCAGGGGTTACGTGAGAAGGAGTCTGAGGTGTGGTTGTCAACAGTGGAGAGTAAGCTCAGCCCTCTCCTCTGTATTTGCAATTATGCTTGCATGTGTACCTGTATACACACACCTGTACACACACCTTGCCTCTTCTGAAGGGATGGCATGGGTAGATTTGTCTCCTATCCTTCAGCCACAGCTGATGGGTCCATGGTAAGAAATCTGACTGAGGCTGGACCAATTGCCTGCCTTCACTGGGCATTTGGGGTGGGGATGTTGAGAGACTGGGTCGATGGGGAGACAGGCAGTAAAGAAGCAGGGCCTGGATGTGGCCGAGTGATGTGGTTGGCAGGCACCTGGAGGGAAGGGCCATAGATTGCCCCTTGAGGTTTGCAAGCTTTCCTGAGACTTTCCTCCAGCCTCCTTGAAAGGCCCTTTCATTGTTGTTTAGCTGCTAAGTCATGTCAGACTCTTTGGGACCCAATGGACTTTAGCCCATCAGACTTCTCTGTCCATGGGATTTCCCAGGCAAGAATACTGGAGTGGGTTGCCATTTCCTCCTCCAGGGGATCTTCCCAACCCAAGGACCAAACTCGTCTCCTGCATTAGTGGGCAGATTCTTTACCACTCAACCACAGGGAAGCCCCTTGGGTAGCCTTGAATAATGGAAAGATTGGAATGAGTTTCTTCTCCTCGCAATCCAGTCACAATCACACAATCAAAAGAAAATGCTGGGTAAATAAAACCAAACACATTTCTTGACTGCAGGATTTTTCAGAGCTTTAATATGTCCATATATACTGTGACTTTCTCCAGGGGATATTCCTGACCCAGGGATTGAACCTGGGTCTCCTGTATTGCAGGCAGACTCTTTATCAGCTGAGACACCAGGGAAGCCCATACAATGACTTTCCAAGGTGGGGCCAAGGTCCGTGATGTTTCTAAACTCAAGGGATATGCCTCACCTGGCTCATATTCTGCAGAACAGCCCTTTGGAGAGTGCTTATCCACGTGCATGGACGTGTACTTGCCATACAGGTGAAGGAATTAAATCATGGAGAGGGCGCGTCAGCTTCCCAGGGTCACACAGCTGGATAATTGCAGAAAAGGTCCTGGCACCTAAGACTTCCCGTTGTTCCTCCCGCCACACCCCAGTTGACATAAGGCTTCCTTGGATGGATGATGTTATGTGTGGGATTCCTGGTCCCGGGTGGGTGGTGGAAGGCAGGTCCAGCATAGACGCGAGGGAAAGGGTGGGGTTGAGAACTGAAGGTCAGGCCTTGGGCTAGTGGTAGCCATGGCTTCCGTGGAGTCTGACAGCCCTACCGATGGCTTGGGGCAGAGCCCAGCTGGGTGGCCGCGCCTTGACAGAGCAGCCAGTGGGCCGGCTCCAGCTGCCCCAGCCTTGCGCGCCTTCTCTGACCGCAGGCGGACTGAGCAAGGGAGGAACTCGGGGCCAGTTCTCGGCCGGCCCGCCCAGGCAGCCAGCGCCGGGATGACGCGGCTGTAAATCACCCCGTGGACCACAGACCCAGTGCCATCCCCACGGGTTTCCTTTCCGCTTCTTAATCCTCCTCTTCAGACTCAGTAACAAAAAGCAGATTCCTGCTGGGGCCAGCACGCACCATGGGCTCGGAGAATGTGAGCCCGAACTCACCACATCAAGATGCTCCCTCCTCTCACTTTTCCTTTTACCCCTGTCTTAGCCTCTATTAGCCAGAGGACACTCCCTCCTCCTGGCGGGGCTCCCTCGCCCTCCCTGGACCCCACTTCCAGCCTTACCCCAGCCTCTACCTTGGCTGCTGCCCATTGGCCGCCCAGGCCTGAGGCTTACCGGGGCCTGTGGTTAGCAGCCCCTCCAGCCTCGTGGTTTGGCTCCAGCCCGGCTCCCCAAGCCTCCCTTTCAGCAGGAGTTGCCTTCGTGTGTTAGGATAAACAGCACTGATCAGGGTTCAAATGCTGGTGCTGCCAACTCGTAGGTAGCACTTACCTCTGAGATGGGGGATGTGAGAAGGTTCCCTGGCACGTCGGAGGTGCCTGACAGCTGTTCTGTTCCAAAAATAAGTGCTTAGCTGTTTGTTCAGGGTTGTTGCAAGAAGCAAGAGAGAGGTATTTGGCACTGCTTTGCTAGGGGTTTGTGTGCCCAGTTAAGGGATGGTTGTTCTCCTGAGTGTTCTTAGGTGGACTTGGAGCCCTCGAGAGCCTCCCCACCAGCTCTGATCTCCCTCCAAAGCTAAAGCCCTGGCAGCCCCTATGACCTCTCCCCATCTCCTATCCCTTCCTATAGCAAATCCTACCCTTTGGTCAGTTTTTTCATGAGCAACACCAAGTTCAGTGGCCAGAGTGAAGTTTCTGAAGGTCAGGACTTCAAGGGACTGAAAGATGGTCTAACCTAAGGGTTTTCTAATTTGTCCCAAAGCACCTGAGTTCTCAGAGACTTCACCAGGCTTCAACATTGGAAAGAATATTGTAGACTCTGGGTCCCCTTCTCGCTGTGTCCCTCATCCTCTCATGATTCAAATAGACCGGAATCATGCTCATCTGTTTTCTGCATTAGAATTTCAAGGTCAGAATTCATTGCTATTTTATTTCCACTAGATGAAGACACTATCATTTTATAGATAAGAACACTGAGGCCTAGCTGGCAAGGGGATGGGCCGCACCTAGAGTCGGCCTCTTGGCTGCTGGTGTAGTATCTTGTCTGAAGGATGCGGGGAGAAGGAGGTGAGAATGCCATTCTTGTGGGCAGGGGCAGGGCTGACTCTAACATTCCTTGGAGGTGTGACCTGGGGATTGTAGGTCACACCTGGGTATCAGGATCAGGGTCCCTGGGCTGCTTCTACCTGCTACACCCCCTCCCATCCCTCAAACCAACTAAATCAGCATGTGTGCTAAGTTGATTCAATCTTGTCCTACACTCTGTGGCCCCATGGACTGTAGCCCACCAAGCTCCTCTGTCCATGGAATTCTCTAGGCAAGAATACTGGAGTGGGTTGCCATGCCCTCCTCCAGAGGATCTTCCTGACCCAGGGATCAAACCTATGTCTCCTTGGCAGGCAGGTTCTTTACCACTAGCGCCACCTGGGAAGCCCAACTCAATCAGCAGTGGCTCTGAAATGCAGTGGGGGTAGGGTAAGGAGTAAGGGGACACTGTGGGCTCTGGTGGCAGCCAGTCCTGGGTCCAAATGTTGGCTCCATCCCTTACTGAACCCTTCAAGCTGCAGTCCCTGCCTGAGCCATATGGGTCCTTCCTGGGGCAGCCGTGAGGGTAAGCAGGTGCTACCAGTGAGGCACCTGGTGCAGGCTGGCCTTCTGGAGTTAGGACAGGTGTGTGTGAGGGTGCTTTTGACCATTGGTTGTTTCTTTTCTTTTTTTAAAAAATTTGTTTATTTGGCTATGCCAGGTCTCCATTGCAGCACATGGGACCTTTAGTTGTGGCATGTGGGATCCAGCTCCCTGATCAGGGATGGAACCTGGGCCCCTTGCATTGGGAGCAAGGAGTCTCAGCCACGGAACTACCAGGACGTCCCCGTTGGTTGTTTCTTTTTGTTTGTTGAGGTATAGTTGATTTAAAATACTATATTATTTTCAGTTGTATAATGCAGTGAATCAAAATCTTTATAGATTATATTCCATTTAAAGTTATTATAAAATATTGGCTATATTTCCTGCACCCTGCAATATATCCTTTTAGCTTAGTTATTTTATTTTATTTTGTGTTTGTTTCTTAGCTTTTTTTTTTTTTTTTTGTATTAGAGTGTGTTTGATTCGGGGGCTTCCCTGGCGGCTCAGCTGGTGAAGAATCTGCCTGCAGTGCAGGAGACTGCCTCTTGTTTTAGTTTCAGGTTGCAAAGTGATTAGTTATACATATACATATACCTATTCTTTTTCAGATTCGTTTTCCATATAGGTTATTACAGAGTATTGAGTCGAGTTCCCTATGCGCTACAGTAGGTCCTTGTTGATTATCTATTTTATATATGGTAGCGTATATATTAATCCTATCCTCCTAATTTATCCCTTTCCTCCTATTGGCTGTTTCTTTCAGGAGTGACTAGCCCTGGGCTCACCCAAGGATGCTGCTGTGGGCCCTCTTTCCAAGTCAAGCTTGAGGAGAAGGTGAGCTTGCCAAGTCCAGCCTCGTCTTCCTCTCTAAGATGCCACCGGATGCTCAGACCACCGCCTCTCAGGACAAGAGCTAGCCTGCCTCCCTCTCACCCTCTCCTACACCCCCACCCCCAGCCACTCTTCGGTGACTTTGCACTTTGCTCTCTGCCTGGTGGGGTGGGGAGAGCAAAGCCTTCGCCTTGCCCGGGCCTGAGGCCCACTGTCCTTCTGGCTACAGAAATTCATTGCCAAAGATTCAACAGGGACACTGAACAAACTGGGGGTGAAAGGACCCCACAGTGAAAAGCCACACTGTGGCTCTGTGACCTTTGCTCCTCATGTTGCCCGGGTCCCATCTCAGGCCAAAGATGAATCAACATTTCCGCTAAGAACTCATGGAAGAGATGGATGTTTGATGACTTCAGACTTGACCCGGAACTGTCTTTCTCCACTGGGCCCTGAGCTGGCTGAACCCAAGATGAACCTTCTAGGGGCTGTGAGAGGGAGGCTGGGGGTACTGTGGGGAGTGGGATCTGAGATCCCGGCCCCTCTCTCCCTCCCACTGGCTGCCCAGGCCTCTGACCTTGATTTTCCATGTTCCCTGGGCCCAGGCTCCTTCTTGGGCCCTCAGCATCATGAGAAGTGAGTGTGTAGGGGGAACAGCACCCGTACCCCACCCCCGGGACTAGCCTCGAGGTGACCTGCCCCCAGCTGGCCTGGCCAGCCACTCCTTGCCAGGGGCCCGCCCTCCTGACAGGACACCAAGATGGTGCCCTGCCTGGAGGCCAATGGTCTGTGACGGCTGTGCAGGGGGGCAGAGGGGAGGAAGGGACCAGGGGAATGGGCCAGTAATGTGGGGAGGAAGGCATGTTCAAAGCCAAGGCCTGTTCTTTCCTTGTGCTCACAAGGCCAAAGCTGTTCACATCTGTGCTCAACCATCTGCTTCAAATTGAAGTAAAAACCCCATTGTGTAAAGAAAACACTTGCTTGTGTTGATGGACTCTGTGGGTGACCAGGACTTTGGCCGGTCAGTCAGAGGGAGGAGCGAGGTTGAGAGTCCTTCAGAAATGAACAGTGTGTGAATGAGTGTGTGTGTGCGTATGTGTAATGGGGTGAGGTGGGGCCTTCGTCATGGCCTTGGTCTAGACCAGTGACCAGGAAGCCAGGTCAGGAACACGTGAGGAGCTTTCTCTGCTTGTACTTAATTTACTCTATACCGTGAGTTTATAAGGTGGAGACTGAATTTTTTATCCTGTTGTACAGACGAGGAACCTGAATACAGAGGGAGACAGGGCAGGTCAGTGACAAAGCCAGGTCTCACACGGTGGCCTCACTCCAAAGCCTGTGCTCTTAACACCTTTCCAGCCCCGTAAGCCAGTTCCTGCCCGAGGTCTTGGTGTGGCTTTGTCCCATCCATGCGTTGCAGTGGGCCTTGAACGGGACAGTAACAGCCCAGCAGGGGTGGTTGGGTTGTGGTTTAGTTGCTCAGACGTATCCAACTCTTGTGACCCCATGGGCTCTAGCTCACCAGGCTCCTCTCTCCATGGAATTGCTCCTCTCTCTCTTGCTCCTCTCTCCAGGCAAGAATACTGGAATGGGTTGCCATTTCCTTCTCCTGGGGAACTTCCCAACTCAGGGATGGAACTCTGGTCTCCAGTGCTGCAAGTGGTCTCCTGCATTGCAGGTGGATTGGATTCTTTACCAACTGAGTTGCCAGGGAAGCCCTCATAGGGATGGGGGAGGGGTAATAAGAAAAGAATTCTGAAAGGAATGTCAGGGTGGAGGCTGTAGGAGGGGCAGAGGTCTTGAAGGATGAATAGGAGTTTTCTGAGCAGAGGAATGGAAGAAGAACTTTCTATCCAGAGAAGTCTTCAGCCTCAAAAGAGGTTAGAATCACCTGAGGAGGTTATTAAATATTGACATAAAGTGTTAATGCCAAAGTTCCATCTTCAGAAATTCTGCTATATTGGTCTGGGCACTTGGGACTTTTAAAAGCTCCTCAAGTGATTCCAATGTGCAAGCAAGGTTGAGAGTTACTGGATTAAGTGGGGTTAGATCACTGACAAAAAAAGTGATTTAGAATCACTGATGTGGAATACAGGCTGTGCTAAAAGTGTGGGTGTGTGTGTGTGTGTGTGTGTGTGTGTGTACAAATAGACAAGCAAGCAATTGTGATACCATAAGATGACTATGAATGTATACACACATATAAGAAGTTCCACGTTTTTCTTTTCTAGCTTCTCTCCCAATACAGTAGCTTTGCTTCTTTTGCATGCACACATACACACACACACACACACACACACACACACACTCCTTCTTGAAAGCACATGTATCCCCAGATATCCACCGTGTACATCCCCAGGGAAGAAAAATCCATTTCCCATGGATTCACATTTCATTGGCAGCCTTCTCAACAGTTTGTGTAAATGACAGTGCAAGAAGACCCTCACCAAAATAAAAGTGATAAAGAGCCGCCTTCTGGGAGCCTTGAGAGCACTTGTCCTGTTTCAGCTGAGAGTGTGGTCACAGGGTCCCTGCAGATTCATTTACACACATACCCTCTGTGCTCCGTTGTTTGCTCTGGGTCCTGGCTCCACACACGGGGGGTGGCTCAGTCACGGAGGGCGTGTACCCATGTAGGAGGCCATGTGTGTACACACCGTGTCCACGTGTGTACCTCTGGTTCATGCTTGGTTCCTGCAGCACGCGTGCTTCTTGCTCTCCAAAGGGCAAAACCACAAAGAAGAGCTCTGGAAGTCAGAGATTCCCCCCAGGCTCAAGGCTGAGCGTCATCAGCTCTTCAAAACAACATGCACACAGGCTGCGTGCTCCTTCTTGGTTCTGGCCTCAGACGGTCCCAGAAGAGAGGTGTAAATTCTGGAGAAGGGATTCCACAAGTCCTGGGCCACTTTCTGGAGTCATAGCATGGCCAGGGCCCCTGTGGATTCCATCTCCCCACACCGTCCTTCCTCCCATCCCCATGGCCCACCACGTGGTCTTGGACCTCCCCAAATCCCCGCCACTTCATGTCCCATTTCTTTTCTTGATTAACCCACCCACTCATCTCCCCCTCCTCACAAGTCAGTGAGATGCAAGAGCTAGTAGGTCCCAGGGGCAGGGAACTGGGTAGCAGAGCCATGAGCAGGGACTGCCAAGGGAGCAAAGGTGCAGACAGGGCCCCTTTGTGCCTAAGATACGGGGCAGAGAGTTGGGTACTGCTAACTGAGCTGGGGCTATACTGGGGCTTCCCTGGTGGCTCAGACAGTAAAGAATCTGCCTCCAATGTGAGAGACCTGGATTTGATCCCCGGGTCAGGAAGATCCTCTGGAGAATGGAATGGCAACCCACTCTGGTATTTTTGCCCAGAGAATCTCATGAATAGAGGAGCCTGGTAGGATACACTCCATGGGTTCACAAAGAGTGACTTTGTGTCCACTCAGTCAGACACAACTGAGTGGCTAACACACAACACAAGGGCTGTACTGGGTGGGGGAGGGTCAGTCAGGAGGCCCGCTAGGGAGCTAGAGTAGGGGTTACACTTGCCTCCCACCTTGCACTTGGCTTCCTGAGCTACAAAGTGGCTATTGCCAGCAGCCCAAGTGACAAATAACCTAGCCCTCTGGAAGCAAGACTCTGACCTCTCCAAGTGTGTCTTTCAGCAGATTCATGTAGCCACTCTCCTTACTCTCTGCCACCTGCAGGGATTCTTGCTGTTTTCAGGCTTCAGGAAGACAGGGAGGCTGGAGGGGGCCCCACCTGAGCGAGGTGGGGAGGGGTGGGAGCGGCTGGCTTCGCCCTTTGCCCCCAGGATCCTACCTTCTCGCATTTCCTCTGGCCTCGTGGACCCCAGACAAGCTGTGTCTGCCTCCCTGAAGCCCGGGACCCCAGGGAACCTGGCTTAATAAGTAACGACTTTGTTTTGCAACTATTTGGGCACATGTTTAATCTCCAGATGGCACTGTGAATTCCTAGAGGGCAGAGATTAGGTCAATCACATCTCCAAATCCTTGAAAAGGCTTTGTACAATGTGTATAGATCAGTTTCTTTGTTGAATGAATGGATAAAATATGAAAAATATGGTAATTCACGCATTTATTTTCTTCCTCCCACAAAA
Organism: Aepyceros melampus; assembly: GCA_006408695.1. Lineage (NCBI taxonomy): Eukaryota > Metazoa > Chordata > Mammalia > Artiodactyla > Bovidae > Aepyceros > Aepyceros melampus. Next base: position 59,425 of record SJXQ01003715.1, on the reverse strand, counting down.
AACTACCAAGCAGCTAATTTGTTAAGACCCGAGAGAACAGGGCGCGGGCCTTTACCAAGGACTCAGAGAAGCTCAGGAAGCTTCCCTGGTGGTTCAGATGGTAAGGAATCTGCTGCAGTGCAGGAGACCCCAGTTCAATCCCTAGGTTGGCCCTGGAGAAGGAAATGGCAACACATTCCTCTATTCTTGCCTGGGAAATCCATGGACAGAGGAGCCTGGCAGGCTACAGTCCATGGAGTAGCAAAGAGCAGGACTCGACTGAACGACTAACACTTTCACTTTTAAAGAGGCTCAAAGGGAGAAGCTCCAGAGCAGGGGGGAGCCCAGGCTTGAGGCTTTTTACTCTTTCTGTGGCTGAGCCTTTGCGCACTCCTGCAAAGAGGAGAGCTTCATAGCACGTGTGCCTGGCCTGCAGGAGGTGCTGAATAAATGTTTATCAAGGTGTGTGGATGAATGAATGAATACAGCCCCACCCCACACCCCTCCTCAGATATCACTAATCAACTGTGGCTTGTTGTCTGGTGGGGGAGTCTGAAGCTGTCCGAATTCAAGACAGTGCTCCAGGCAGTCACTATTAATCCGTTGAAGAGATATGCCTTCTTGGTTATCCCAGTCTTAGGGCCATTCTGCAGTAAACTATGGGTGGGAACCCCTCAGGCCAGCCTCCTGGGGTACCATTGGGATGACATGATGGAGGATATGTTAGGAGGTTGCCTTGCTTATGTCCACGGGCATGTGGCCACTCCATGACTGGCCTCCTCTCTCTGATCTGTTCCTTGCTGACCCTTACTCCACTATTGCTAACTGGAGGTGTGTTGCTAAAGTTCCTCTCCCGGGCCCGTCACCTCTAGGCAAAGTCCAGTCTCCTTAGCGGCCCATAGGACTTGTCACAGATGGTCCCATCCCCTCCTCCAGTGACTCCAGTGTCTCCCTAGACTCAGTGACACCTAGTTTGGTCATCTGGGGACGTGGCTGAATCCCGTCCCCAGGTATTAACAGCCCCTCTTTCTCAGCCATGCCTCAGTGCCCTTTCTTCTGGCTGCCCCCAAAACATGACTCTTTCTGGAAGCTGCTGTTTACTGCTGTGGAAACTGTTCCTTTTTGTTTGTTTGTTTTGGCCGGACCTTGCAGCATGCAGGACCTTAGTTCCCCAACCACGGATTGAACTCATGCTTCCTGAAGTGGAAATGCAGTTTTAACCACTGAATAGCTAGGGAAGTCCCAGAGACAGTTCCTTTTAAATCTAACTTTCTTCTGTATCTAAACCATCAAGACCCCTGATTCTCCAGAGGGAAATCTAATTCTCTCAACTCCAGAACCTGGGCAGAGAGAGAGGCCCTGCTTAACCCAACAGCAATGGCCTGGGTTCATGTCCCCCCATCCTAAGGCTCATCTTTCCTGTTCATATGTAAATCAGAACACTACTTTGCTCCATCTATATTGGGAAGCCCATTATTGCTCCAGATCTCTGAGGATTCTCAAAGGGCTTACATCCCCATGGTTATCTCTTGAGAGTTGACAGTTACCTTTGTTAGTTGCCCTGTTGTGTCTGATTCTTTGTGACCCCACGGATTGTAGCCTGCCAGGCTCCTCTGTCTGTGGAATTCTCCAGGCAAGAATACTGGAGTGGGTAGCCATGTCCTTCTCCAGGGGATCTTCCCAGGGATCAAACCCAGATCTCCTGCATTGCAAGCAGATTCTTCACCAACTGAGCCACTAGGGAAACCCATGGTTCTGTCTCTCCAATCTAATTCTTCTCTCTCAATCGCTTCCAATGGCTGATTCCTTCTCTCTACTCTGCTTCAGTTTAAGGAACACAGGCACTTTCCCTTGATCTCCCCAAAACATCACTCACACAAGGCAGTTGTGTATAGAGGAATTATAGAGAAATTATTAATATTTTTCTCTCTCCTGATGATTTTTTTAAAAATGTTTACACTCCCAGAAAACCAAACAAGACCTTGCTTATTTCTCCCCAATTTCTTTAGCTGATTGCATGTATTTTTGACAGGTTCATCATGTTTCCAGCAGTTATAAATATTTTCCCTTCTGGCTTCTCTCTCTGACACCACATTTCTGCTCTGTGACTCACTGAAGTTGTCCCACAGCTGGGGCTTGAATCCAGTCTTTTTTCTTCAATTTAACATCTCCCTACCCGACCCCAGGTCACCACCAAATCCCAGCCTGCAAACAGGAGACTATAAAATACGATGCCCAGTGGAAAGGTCGTAAGCAAATACGACAGCTGGCTGGGCCTCTCACCCACACTCAGCTGAGCAGGCATCCAGGTCTTGCCTCTGGGAGAAGAGATGCAGGGCCTAGACCAGCCACATTCCTCTCCCTAGGCTCTCCTATAACCGAGGCTTGTCCAGAGGCAGCTGACTGGCAACACTGTGGGGAGGAAGGGACAGGACAGAGCCTGCCCCTGCCGCAAGAGGCAAGTGGAGCCCTGAATTTAGCCGGGTGCTAAGGCTATACCCCAAACCACCTTCAAAGACATCTGGTCCACAGACAACATGCATTCCTCCTCTGGGATTTCATTTCCATAACCAGAAGTTTCTAGAATTTTCCTCTTGCATGCACACATATGCATGCAACTCAAACTCTTTTTTTTTTAAGTTTAAATAAAGAACTCAAAATCCTTCCAAGTCCCAGGAAATAAATCACCATTTTTGGAGAAAATAGAAGAAAGTTTGGTACACATTGGGATAGCTATGTTGACCTTTATTTTCTAAATAAAAATCAGGGTAAGGGGTTTAACAAAAATTTTAGTGCCTTTCCAGGTGTGAGAGGCAGCCAAGGAATCAAATGCTGTAATTTGGGTCAGCCCCAAGATGAACAGGACTAGCATTTTTAAGAACAAAGAGTTCAATGATCCTCTCCACTGGGAACTGTAGCTAATATTTCCCCATCATAAAGGCTCTGAAAAGTTCTGTGAGGTCCCATTAAATTTTTTTTTTTTTTTTGCTCTGCTGAGTCTTTGGTGCTATGCAGGCTTTTGCAATGAGTAGGGGCTACTCTTCAGTTGTGCGTGGGTGTCTCCCTGTGGGGGATTCTCTTGTTGGGTGCACGGGTTCTAGGGCGTGCAGGCTTCAGTAGTTTCGGCATGTGGGCTCAGTAGCTGTAGCTCCCAGGCTCAGTAGTTGTGGCCCATTGGCTTAGTTGCTCTGTGGCATGTGGGATCTTGCTAGCTGCTGCTGCTCCTGCTGCTAAGTCGCTTCAGTCGTGTCCGACTCTGTGCGACCCCATAGACAGAAGCCCACTAGGCTCCCCCGTCCCTGGGATTCTCCAGGCAAGAACACTGGAGTGGGTTGCCATTTCCTTCTCCAATGCATGAAAGTGAAAAGTGAAAGGGAAGTCGCTGAGTCGTGTCCGACCCTCAGCGACCCCACGGACTGCAGCCTTCCAGGCTCCTCCGTCCATGGGATTTTCCAGGCAGGAGTACTGGAGTGGGGTGCCATTGCCTTCTCCGGGATCTTGCTAGACCAGGGATCAAACACGTGTCTCTGTTGGCAGGTGGATTCTTTACCACTGAGCCACCAGGGAGTCCTAAGTTTATTTTTGTTGAATGAAATATTCCTATAGCACATTACAATTTTCACAAATTTTACATACATGATTTCATATAATCCCATAAGAACCGTTTTAAAAATAATTTAATTAAATTTTTATTTAAAAATAAATAAAATTTTAAATTTAAAAGGTTTTTAATTTAAAAATTTAATCCCCAACCCCTATATTACCTTTCCATTTATTTATTTATTTTTTCTTTTTTGGCCCCTGCATTTAAATTTGAGAATCACTGCCCCAAACTTGTTTGAGCACTACATTAAAAAAAAAATTTTATTGCCATAAAATGTGTATAACATAATATTTATCATTTAAATCATTTGAAGTGCCCTAAATAAGATATGATATTGTGAAACCATAAGCACTAACTATATTGCAGATTTTTTCATCATCCCTAAGAAAAACTCTGTACCCATTAAATAATAACTTCCCTCTTCCCACCTCCTCCAACCCCTCCTCGTAACCTCTATCCTACTTTCTATCTCTATAAATTTGCCTATTCCAGGTACCTCATTTTAGTGGAATACAATATTTGTCCTTTCTGGTTGGGCTTATTTCAATAAACATAATTTTTCAAAGTCTGTCCATATTGGGACTTCCCTAGTAGTCCAATGGCTGAGACTCTGCACTCGCTCCCAATCCAGGGGACCCGGGTTTGATCTCTGATTAAGGAATTAGATCTCACGTGCCACAATGAAGATCAAAGATCCTGCATGCTACATCTTAGACCTGGTGCAGTCAAATAAATAAAAATAAATATTTAAAAACAGATCTATTCATTTTGAACATGTTCCTATTTATGGCTGTATATTGTTCCACTGTACATGTATTCATTTCTTGGTTCATCTGCTGATAGGTACATTTATTCTTTATTTCATTCCCCTCTCACAGGACGAGCTTCCCCCCGCTCTGCCCCCAGTGGCTCAATGGTAAAGAATCTGCCTGCCATGCAGGAGACACGGGAGATGCAGGTTCAATCCCTGGATGGGGAAGATCCCCTGGAAAAGGAAGTGGCAACCCCCTCCAGGATTCTTGCCTGGGAAATCCCGTGAACAGAGGAGCCTGGCGGGCTACTGTCCACGGGTTCACAAAGCACTGGACACGACTGAGCACTCACACAAGCATCTCACTGGACACCACTGGCAGGGCAAGGTCCATGGAACACAATCTGGGGACTGCTGGTATCGGGGCCACTAGAACGTTCGGCTTTTGGATGAGCTAGAATTTGTTTATGCATGTGGTTGCCCCAGGACTGCCAGAGGGGCTCTGACCAGCTGAGTCTCCAAACTGAAGGCAGAGGCTACAGCCCCAAGAGGACTTAGGAGAGGGGGCTCAGCCGTCAGCATTCAGCGGGTTGCACACTGGAGAGTCTTGTTCTCCAGCCCTCACAGGACGGTGGAGGGGGTGCTGTGGAGACCTGCTGGGATGACTGACAGCTCCGTGCTGGTGACATCTGTCAGGGCGGCCTCCCTTGGCTTTGATGACAGGACTGGATCAGAGCCAAGCTTGAGGGGAGCAGTTGCCTGAGAGGCCCCAGCCCCCTTTTGGCAGCCTCATAGGTGCACCCTGTCCCGCTCCTCAGGGAGCTTGGACGGACTGTTCTGAACCACTGCCCCTCCCATCAGGACTTCCCACAGGCAGACTCGCTGGGCTCAACCCCCCTTTCCAGGGGGCTTTCTCCTGCACTCTCCTCTCCCAAGCACAGGGATGTGGGAAAAGCAAGTGATGAACCGCCCAGAACCAAGTGCCCTATGACTGAGGGAGAACATGGCCCTCTGGGAACCCAGAGGCTTGGGGTCCAGCTTGGCCAGACTCTCAGCTCCCTGAGTGACCCATCTTGAGTACAAGTAGACAGTGGCTCTGTGACCTCCAAGGTTGCTCGTAGCCCATTTCCAACCTGGGCCCCAAACTGCCTGCATGCCTGAGTTCAAGGCTCAGATTACAGCCCACACGGGCTTTCCCACCACATGGAGCCTGAGGTCTTGCCTCCTTCTTGCTAGAAAAGCTTTATTTCTCCTCCTGAGGGATTCTTTTGAGCCAGGGAATAACTGGAAGGAGCCGATAGCTTCCAGAGTCGTTAATCAAAACAAACACCGACAGAGCATCTTTAGAGAAATTACAAATAAATGAGTGGCTGTCGTCCTGATCCGAGTAGAGGTCACCTCCCCTGACTCTTGAGCTGCCCCTCAGCGAAAGTTCCTTTCACCTTTATCCAGATTCCACATGCCTTGCCTGGGGCCTGTTGGGACACCTCCTTGTGCCCTCATGGCTCTTGGCTTATCTCTCCAACCATCTTGCTGGCTCGACCGTGGGCTCCTGGAGGGCAGAGAATAGGTCTGTCTGTCACCACATTGCAGGACAGTCCTAGGCCCTGAGGCCTCAATGTACAGCCTGGGTTGGGAGGGCTCTTGGGGTCTCTTTGCCCTGGTGAGGAGCTAAGGGGTGAGCCCCAGGGGCCCTGCCCATTCCACTCCAGCCCAGGATGTCTGGCAGAGCCCCGCAGAGATGCAGGCCAGCGAGGAAGTCTTAACATGGTGACAGTTCTTAGCAGGAAATGAATAATGAGCGGGAGCCGGATGGAACCCACAGGGAAGGGAACTCCGGGAGTAAACTGAGGTTCTGAGTTTGGTTCAGAGGGTTTAAGTGAAGTGGTCACACCCACAGGCCAAGGTGTGGGCTTTCCGTTTCTCCCAGGGCCTGTGTGCCGCTTCCTCCAGGTCCTGGGCCCACCGAGACCCACCCTCTCAGACCTCGAGGCCCCTTCCCATGATCAGGAGTCCACTCTGCCGGGAGCCAGGCCGCTCTCTCCTGTCAGAGCCCATTGGCTTCCAGTGTCTCCTGCTTCAGCCCCCCCAGCCTGGTTTCCTCAGTCCATGGATTCAGGAGGCAGCACCATTTCCCCCTCGGCTCGTACGGGTGCCAGGGGTCCTGATGCTGGTTCTCAGCCCTGCTGCTCGCTGGCTGCTTGACCCATGGCAAACACCTCCCACTCTCTGAGCCTCAGTTCCTCCATTTATAAAATACATGGTTCATGGACATGATGACTATAGACCTCTTCCAGCTAGATAATTCTCTGTCCAGAAAATGTCACTCAGCCCCAGGGTGAGCTGAAAATCTGTTTCATTTCTATTTGAAATTCACCATTTTTAGCCTGCCCTGTCCCTCCAGGCATCATCCACAGCAGGAAGGAAGAGGCATTTCATAGCATCTGCTTTTCTCACTTAGGACAGACCTCCGCTGGCCTCTCCCCAGCAATCCCCATTCCCCCTCCCCACCCTCACCACCCGGCTCCTCAAGGGCTGTGGCCTTCCTCTGGCCCGGCCCTCGTCGGGGACTCATTTCCTCCTCCCGGCCTTAGCACTTTTCTGAGGAGCCAACACCAGTCCCAGCGTCCTGGAAGTTTCCTCAGAGGCAGGACTGAGATCAGGCCCCACCCGGCAGCTTGGCAAGCGCTGACTTGCTGTTGATGGGACTTAATTAATGCAGGGATCCGCTTTCCTCCCGGCCGCCCAGCGCTGGGTGAGAGGCGGCCTCCTTGGAGCGCAAGGACACAGGGCCCTCCATTGTTCTCCTGAGACGGCCAGCTGCCCCATGCAACGGCTTGTCGGGCTCATCAGCTGCTGTCCTCCGGGTTCTCCTTGCTCTCGCAGTTCTTTCCACTTCCCTGCCCGAGGGGCTTGTACAAGCGCCCACCCTCCGTGAGAGAAGTCCTCCGCCAGTGTTGGGCCAGCCCATCTCCTTCAGGATGTTGGTCCTTAGTTCTCATCAGACTTGATCCGTCGGCCAGCACACTGGATACAGCCCATCCGGCCCCCCGTGAAACACAGCCCAATCTCCCTGGGTTGCCCCCTACCTCTCTGGCTACTTCTTAGCCTCTTTGGCTGGGTGGGATGCCCTGGGGTCTGGTCCTCAGTTCCTGCTATCGCCCTCCCTCCTGCCTTCAAGACTGCATGACCTTTGAAGGTTGTTGACTTCCTAATTCTTGTCTGCATCCCTGAGATGGCAAGATCCCACTCAGAGTGAAGCCAGGTCCTTGCAGTGACCTCCAACGGGCCCACCTGCCCCATTACCTCCCTGACTTCACTCTGCTTCTCTGACACAACGGATCCTATCTGCCCCTTGGCCTTGGCATCAGCTGTTTCCTTACCTGGAATGCTCCACTCTTAAATATCCCCATGACTTGTTTCCTCCCCTTCTTCAGTTCTTTGATCAAATGCCACCTTCTCAGTGAGGCCTTCCCTGATTGTTCTATTTCAAAGTGAAATAGAACCTTTCCCCAACTCCTCACACACTCTACTTCCCCTGGCATTTTCTCCGCTTTCTTCCCTGTTCTGTTTTTCTCCATGCTACGTCTTTTAAGTGTATCTGGGGGGGTTTGGTTTCCTTTGTTTTTTATTATCTCCTCCCTCTGAAAGGTAAACCCCACGGAATCAGGGATTTTTTTTGTTTTAGTCACTGTATTCCTAGTGCCTGGCACATAGTAGTTAACCAACAATGTTCATCAAATAAATGTCCTTGTACGTATGTCTTCATGTTCTGTGTTTTGGTTTTTTTTTTTTAACTTTTATAGAGAAGATCCTGGAAGTAGGGTTGTTCTGACAAATGTGCACACAGAGTATTTTTAATTTTCATAAACAACTCTAGATTACTTTCCCAAGAGGCTATAGCAGTTTAAGCCCATTGCCCTGCCTATGCTGTATGTTCTTACACTTGACTTCATGCCAGTATGCTGCTGGAGGGGACAATCACCTCATTGTTTTAATTTTCATTTTCCTGACTGATTAGAGAAGAACATGCTTCTTCATTATTTACTTGTGAATTTTCTTGTTTATAACCTTTGCTGTTGTTTTTTGTTGTTGTTGAGGGGGAGAGATTTAACTTTTCTAATGAGTTCGCAGAGGGAACCTTCATTTCTTAAAAGAAAATCCCATACAATTCTGATACTTATGAAAGTGTTGGAGCAATTGTTCTAGAGTGACCATCCTCCTGGTTTGCCACTCCCTGACACACAGCACAGTTCCCCTGTGCATTTTGGAATTAAAGATGTTTTAAAGTTTTTTTTTTTTCTTGTTGATTTTTTTTTTTGTCTCTTCTACAATGTACTTGTATTAGTTTAAAAAAGATATTAAAAAAGGATCATAGGAAAATCCTTGTGCTGTAATGCCAAGTGGAAAAAACATTTACAATTAGGATGTACTTTTGATGACAGCTACATGAAAAGGCTCTCTGTATATAGAAACTCTGGCAGTGAATAAGCCAAAGTGAAAAGGGTGGGATTATGAATGATTTTTCCCTACTATGGAGACAGGCAAGTGAGGGGAAACGAGGTGGTAGTGAGTCGTAGCGGAGAATAAGCTGTTGAAATCATGGCACTTGGTTTACAGCACTCTGCCCTGGGCCTTGGGAGACATCACTAATCATTGCTTCAGTGGTTCCTCCCAAGCCTAGACTCAGCCTTAGAACCTTTCTCAATGCAAGAGTCCAGGGAGGGACTAGTCATAGATCAGAGCTTGCAGGCAGATTAAACCTACTTGCCCATCCTTGTCCAGTGCCGTCAGCATCAGCCCTGCAAAGGCGTTCTTGCTGGGGCAGTAACATGCTCCCCCGTGTCCTCCTGGTTCCATCATGACTGCAGTCTGGTTGGCTGTACCTCTTCAAAAATGCCCTGAATGAGGTTCCTGGGGTCTTTACAACTTGCATTGGTTTTCAACTCATCACTGATATCAAGCATCACTTTCTGAAATCTCTCTTCCTCCTGTTCCCTTGGACTCATTGGAACTGCGAACACTGTCCTCAGCATGGACACTTAGAGGCTTTGCCCACACCCTGGCACATCCCCTTGGGCACCACACCTTGGCTGTTCCCACTTTTGGACTGACTCTCTGTTCTGACTTCTGTCCTAGTGGCATGCTCCCACTCCCTACTCAGCTGCGATTTCCAGCCCCGGTACTATGACGGTTGGCCCATCCTCACTGTCTAACCAGACCTCTGGCCCTGCCCTCCTGCTGTCCTGTGCTTGGCTTGTCTCTGATCTGATAGATTACCCAGCAAGTCTCATTGCAGGACACCCAGGAATTTCTCACCAACATTCTTTCTAGACCAGCTTGGGGAGGTGAGTTGATTAGAAAGGATAGGAAGAAATACTGTGTATGGTTTTTTTCTGTTTGGGGAAAAACAGTAAAAGATATAGAAAAATGACAGAAATGTATGAAATGACTGCCAGTAATTCAATCACCTGGAGATAACCACAATGACTGGGCTAGCAAATATCCTTTCAGTCACCTCTCAGTCTCTGCGCCCATTAAGATCTGTGTCTATCAACTGTCTTGAATGAATTCACGCTGTTATTTGACCTGTGTTTTCACTCATCCATCTGTCATGAGCATTTTCAAGGATGCCAATGATGAGAAACATGTTTTCCTTTTTCCAAGAATGTAAATTATATTCCACAGAGTTCTTTTTTTTTACCCCCACCAGAATATCTGCACATTTGCTTCTTCTGAGGCAGAAACTTTACTCGTGTACCATTTCCCTTCCATAGTAGCAGACCACCCATTTTTGGTTGGGTGTCCACTACAACAAAAACGATACATCCCAGCTCCCTTTGACTGTGTGTGGTCATGTGACTGAGTTCTAGCCAACAGGGGGTGAGCAGAAGAGGAATATGAGCAACGTTCTGATTGTGTCCTGTGGCAGTTTTACATGTGTTCACAAATTCTTTCACATTCGTTTCATTAAGGTGAAGCCTAATTCCCACCCTTCCCTTAGATATATGCTATACTTAGGAACTTGTGTCTTTTTTTTTCCTGAAAAACTTTTAATTGAATGGAAGACTGTTTGAATTCTATAGTGTTTTACAATTTTCAAAAGTTTCACACACATGATTTCATATAATCCCATAATAACCCTTTTTTCCCCTACCCCTATACTGCCCTTCCCCTCTTCTTTTCGCCACTAGTAACCACTAATTTGTTCTCTACATCTGCAAGTCTGCTTCTTTTTTGTTATAGTCATTTTTTTAAATTAATTTTTATTTTTTAGTTTGTTTTGCTTTACAATACTGTATTCATTTTGCTACACATTGACATGAATTAGCCATGAGTGTACATGAACTCCCAATCCCGACCCCCACCTCCACCCTCCCGCCCCACACCCTCTCTCTGGATTATCCCCGTGCATCAGTCCCTAGCATCCTGCATCCTGCATCAAACCTGGACTGGCGATTCGTTTCGCTTATGATATCACACATGTTACATTGCCACTCTGCCAACCCATCCCACCCTCTCCCTCTCCCACAGAGTCCAAAAGGCCATTCTATACAACTGTGTCTCTTTTGCTGTCTTGCGTACAGGTTTATCATTACCATCATTCTAAATTCCATATTATGTGTAAGTATACTGTATTGGTGTTTTTCTTTCTGGCTTACTTCACTCTGTATAATCGGCTCCAGCGTCATCCACCTCATTAGAAATGATTCAAATGTATTCTTTTTAATAGCTGAGTAATACTCCATTGTGTATATGTACCACAGCTTTCTTATCCATTCATCTGCTGATGGACAGTGTTATAGTCATTAGTTTGTCATATTTTTTAGTTTCTTTATATAGGCAATATCATGCAGCATTTATGTCTTTCTGTGTCTGACTTGTTCCACTTAGCAAAATGCCTCCCAAATCCATCTGTGTTGCTGCAAATGGCAAAATTTCACCCTTTTTTTATGGTTGTGTGTGTGTATATATATATATATTATGCACATACATATATATATTGCATTTTAGATTTATTTTATTTGTTGTTATTGAAGTGCAATAAAGAAATTTCTTTATTGATTTATAATGTCCCAGTCTCTGCTGTACTGCAAATTGACTCAGTTATACACTTATAGATGTTCTTTTTTTAATATTCTTTTCCATGTGGCTTATCTCAAGAGACTTTGATATAGCTCCCTGTGCTATATGGTAGGACCTTGTTGTTTATCCATTCTAAATGTAATAATAAACATCTACCAACCCCAAACTCCCAGTCCCTCCTTCTCCCTCCCCCTCTCCCCCTTGGCAACCACAAATCTGATCTCTGTGTTTGTGAGTTTGTTTTTGTTTTGTAGATAGGTTCACTTGTACCATAGTTTAGATTCCACATATATGTGATATGATATAGTATTTGTCTTTCTCTTTCTGACTTAATTCACTGAGTATGGTACTCTCTGGGTCCATCCACATTGCTGCAAATGGCATTACTTTGCTCTTTTTTTTTTATGGCTGAGTTCCCTGGTGGCTCAGACAGTAAAGAACCCACCTGCAATGCAGGAAACCTATGTCCAATCCCTGGGTTGGGAGAATTCCCTGGAGAATGGAATGGCAACCCACCCCAATATTCTTGCCTGGAGAATCCCATGGACAGAGGAGCTGGTAGGCTATAGAGTCTGGGTGGCAAAGAGCTGGACACGACTGAGCAACTGATACTTTCACTTTCAACAATCTATTATATACATGTACCACATCTTCTTTATCCATTCATCTGTTGATGGACACTTGGATTGCTTCCACACCTTGGCAATTGTAAGTATTGCTTTTATGAATAATGGGGGGGGGCAGATATCTTTTTGGATTAGTGATTTGCTTCTAAAAGGTAGAATATGGCAGAAGTTGTGTGTGACATGTGAGGTGAGGAGGCAGAGGGCTTCCTCCTCGTTCTCTCTTGTAATAAGCGCAATGGGGAAGCCAACTGCCAGGTCATGAGGACAATCAAGAAGCACTATGGGACTTCTGTGGTGGTCCAATAGTTAAGAATCTGCCTGCCAATGCGAGGGACATGAGTTCTATCCCTGGTCCCCACATGCTCAAGGCAGCTAAGCCTGCATGCTAGAGCACTAGCATTGCAACAACTGCTGAGCCTGTGCAGCCTACAGACCGTGTTCCGTAACAAGAGAAACTACCCCAATGAGAACCCTGCACACCACAACTGGAGAGTAGCCCCTACTTGCTGCAACCGGAGAAAGCCCACACGCAACGAAGAAGACTCAGTATAGCCAAAAATCAATTAAAAAAAGAGAAGCCCTATGGAGTGGCCCATGTGGCAAGCACCTGAGGCTTCCTGCCAACAGTCATAAGCCGGAACTGTTTCGGAAGTGAATCCTCAAGCCTCGGTCTAGCTGGCATTCGGAGGACCTTGGTCTTGGCCAGTGCTTCGACTGCATCCTCTGATCTCCTGACTTGCTGAAACTGAGATAATACATGCTTGTTGCTTTAATTAATTAAATTCTGGGGTAATCGGCTATGCAGCAACTAACACACCCTTAAGAGGATGGGCAGGCCTCTGCTTCCCCTTCATCCTCTCTCTAGATGGAAGGTAAGTGTGGGGTGTGCCATCCTGGATCTTTCAGATGAGGGCAGTGTGCTAAGGAGCAACAATACAGATGGGGTCCAGGCTTTGATGGCTTCATAGAGCAAGAGTTAGCATAACAACTCACTCTTCCATCTGACAGGGAAGTGAACGTCTACCTTAATAAAGCCAAAGCTTCGCCGTCAAAGTTGGGCCTCCCTGGTGTGTGGGTACCAGGTGTGTGAAGCTACTGATGGTCTCCATCCTCAGTCCAGTGGAGCTATATACTGGGCTGGCCAAAAAGTTCATTCAGATTTTTCCATACAGCTTATGGGGAAAATCTGAACGGACTTTTGCACCAACCCAATAACTGTTGTCATTTTCCCTGAGTGCCAGGATGAGAATACAATTGAGGAAGCTTTGGATCCCAATCACAACAGCTGAAATTGATCCTAAAGAAGGCACTGCAAAGTGAGCTGATGCTGAGTTTGACACGTGCTTCTCTCCTTGATGGGCTCCCCGGGTAGCTCAGCTGGTAAAGAATCCGCCTCCGATGCAGGAGACTCCGCTTTGATTCCTGAGTTGGGAAGATCCCCTGGAGAAGGGATAGGCTCCAGTATTCCAGGATACTCCAGTATTCCTGGGCTTCTCTGGTGGCTCAGATGGTAAAGAATCCACCTGCAATGCAGGACACCCGGGTTCAGTCCCTGGGTTGGGAAGATCCCCTGGAGAAGAGAACCCACTCCAGTATTCTTGCCTGGAGAATTCCATGGACAGAGGAGCCTGGCAGGCTAAAGTCCAGGGAGTCACAAAGAGTCGGATACAAATGAGCAACTTTCACTTTCTCTTTGATAAGCCTCCCCTCCCCGAGTGGTCATGCCCTGATGGGGTCTCTCAGACCTTGGCAGGAGAGAGCTGGCCCCACATCTGCGCAGGGGGCCAGCTCGGCAGACAGGAATGTCCTCCCTTCCCTGCCTCAGAGAACCGCTCTCAGGTGACTTTGACTCCTCCTCTCTCCCCACTGAGCAGTCTCCCACCCCAACCTGGCTTCTCTTCAGGCTCAGCTTTTCTCTTTCCTGCATCCTTCTTCTCTTTGTCCTTTGTGTGGCGTCTGTCATCAAGTGCTGATGGGCAAGGTGCTTCTTTCTGTTCCCCTGGATGAGAAGGGGGCTCCCAGGCTGGAGTCTGAACTGGGAAGAGATGTCTCGTGGACTAGTACCTTGAGAAGACTCTCTTTGGTGATGGGTCAGGAACGCTCACTGTTACCTTCCACTCCCACATTTTGTAAGCCTGCTTTGATTTTTTTTCAATATGGCTTCACATTGCTTATTTGATTTAACTCAAACCCTATGACGCAGGCTGGGTGTCAATAACCCCTTCTTGCTCCAAGGAAGCTCAGGCCCAGGGAGGTGATGAGTCTTGCCTGCCCAGGAGGTCAGTGGTGTCATTGAGACTGGATGAAGGCACCAAATCCAGGAATTCTATGACCTCGTCAGGTGTCTTGAAGGTTTCTAAGGTTTCAGGCTCCCTTTTTGCATCGTCCTGCCTCCTCCTGCCATGAGGGGATTGGATAGAGAGATTAGGTTTAGAGAGCATGGACAAATGGGGACGACTGAACAGCTCTTTCCATTCCTCAGCTTGTGGCAACTCCAACCTTCTTTTGAGCTACCATTAGGGTGAGTCTGGCGCCCTCAGGAGGCCAGGGTGGGAAATGGGCTGCGTCGCCTTCTGGGCGGCTGCTGCTGCTAAGTCGCTTCAGTCGTGTCCAACTCTGTGCGACCCCATAGACGGCAGCCCACTAGGCTCCCTCATCCCTGAGATTCTCCAGGCAAGAGCACTGGAGTGGGTTGCCATTTCCTTCTCCAATGCATGAAAGTGAAAACCGAAAGTCAAGTCGCTCAGTCGTGTCCGACTCTTAGCGACCCCATTTAGCGACCCCATCGACTGCGGGCTACCAGGCTCCTCCGTCCGTGGGATTTTCCAGGAAAGAGTACGGGAGTGGGTTGCCACTGCCTTCTCTGCGCCTTCAGGGAACTTAAACCTAAAGCCATGGGGCTCAGGAAATGTGCATCAAATTTTATTATCTAGGTACTTCAGAGAGGAGCTAAAGCGAGGATATGGGGGAAGGCCTGTTCAGGGAAGGCCCCATTAGTCCTGCTCAAGTGCATATCCAGTAGCCAGATGTACCTAACAAGCAACTTAAACGTGGCCATCCAAATGAAGGGGCTTCCCAGGTGGCGCTAGTGGTAAAGAACCCTCCCAGAAGATGCAGATTCAAGCCCTTGGGTTGGCAAGATCCCCTGGAAGAAGGAATGGCCACTCACTCCAGTATTCTTGCCTGGAGAATCACCATAGACAGAGAAGATTTAAAAGTCTTAAATCATGACTTGATTTTTGTATCTTTAAAATATCATTAATGCATTTTTATATGTTAATATTCTTATTGTCTTTCAGTGAAAACATGCCTAATTTTAATATAGTCAGATTAGAATCTTTTTCTTTATGACTTTGTTTTTGGCATGTTGTTTAAGGAATCCTACCCTGTCTAGAAAATAGACATATTTTCCTATAGCATCTTCTATCATTTAGTTTTGGCACTTATATATATGTTTTTTTTAATTTTTAATTGGAGGATCATTAACTCATTTTATATTGATTACATGTTGAAGTAATGATATTTTGGATATCTTGGATTAAATAAAATTGAAAAAGAATAAAGCCATAGGTCTGGAATCCTTCTTCTTACCTGTGTAGCTTGCTTTCCTACAGGAAGTGCCAGTAACGGCAACCTTTTCTGAGAAGGTTTCATGCTCATGGTTGAAATACGATGTGATACAGAAAGAATGCAAGGAAAAATCTTTTCTCACTGCTGTCACCAGCAGCCAGTTCCTTTCTTAGAAGCATCAATATTTTCTACTTTTGTATATCTTTTCTCAGAAATGTTTTATATATACATGCAAATACATATATTCACATATGTGTGCATGCATATATGTGTGTATGTATATATATCTTTGCTTCTTGTTTTGGTTCACAAATAATAGCATATTATACATACTGCTCTGTGGCTTGCCCTTCTCCACACTCCCATAATATTTGAGAGTAATCATAATAAACATTTATTAAGCGGTTACCATGAACTGGGTACTGTCGTAAGAACTTGATATCTATTATTGTCTTAATTTATTTAAACCTCACAATAACCCCATGAGGTAACGTTATTTTTTCAACCCTACACATAATGGAAACCATGCAAACTAAAAAACACTGAGATAGTAGTTTTCATTCATCATGCTATTAAAGATCAAAAAGCTTGCTAACATACCATGTGGGAAAGGGTGTGGGGAAATTGCCAGCCCATAGACTGTTGGCAGGCAATTTAGCAATATCATTCAAAATTATAAAGGCTCATATCTTTGGCCCAGCAATTCCACTTCTAGGAACTTTCCCTGCAGATACACTTCACCAAGGCTGAATGACTTGGGCACAAACTGTTCATATAGCATTGTTTGTAACAGTGAAAGTTTGGAAACAGCTTAAATGCACATCAGTAGGGACTGGCTAAATAATTATGATATATTGCCATCCATTGAGTAAAATACTAGGTTGTAATTTTAAAAGTGAGCAAACTTAGCTCCCCTGGTGGCTCAGTGGTAAAGAATCCGCCTGCCAGTGCAGGAGACAGGGGTTCCATTACTGATATAGGAAGATCCCACAAGCCGCATAACAGCTAAGCCTGTGCACAGCAACTCCTGGACCTGTGTTCTGGAGCCTGGGAGCCTCAGCTACTGAGTCCATGTGCTGCACCTACTGAAGCCTGCACCCCTAAAGCCTGTGCTCTGCAACAAGAGAAGCCACTGCAATGAGAAGCCTGTGCACTGCAACTAGGGAAGAGCCACTGGAGCAATGGAGATCCAGTACAGACCAAAAAAAAGTGTAAAGGGCATCAAAGTGGACTCTACTCATTAAACAAAAAACAGCAAACTCTTTATGCATAGAGGTGGGTTGCTCCTCAAGAAGGAGTGTGTTTTAGTCTGTTGGGGCTGCTACAATAAGATACCACAAACTAGGTAGATTGTAAACAACAGAAATTTATTTCTCACAGTTCTAGAGGCTGAAAAGTCCACGATCAAGAAGCAGGCAGCTTCACTGTCTGGTGAGAGCCTGCTTACAGTTTGATAGGTGCCTGTTTTTCCCTGTGTTCTCTCAAGGCAGAAGGGACTAGAGAGCTCTCTTTCATAATGGCACTAATCCCATTCATGAGGGCTTCACCCTCATGACCTAATCACCTCCCAAAGGCCTCACCTTGAAATTACCTTGGCACTGGGGATTAAGTGTCAACAATTACATTCACAGAGAGGAGGGGCGCAAACATTCAGTCTGTAGCAGAGGGGCAAGGCAGTGCAACATAATGGTTAAAAATCCATCTATGAGGCAGGCTCCTAGGTTTTCATTCTGGCTCTGCTGCTTATCAGCTGTGCAAACTTAGACTGTCACCTTACCTCTCTTCACCTCTGGTCTGAAAAGTGAAGATTGTAATAAGAACTTGTGATACCCCCAGCCAACTCAAAGACAAGTGATGATTCAAGTTGTTTAGTTGCTCAGTTATGTCTGACTCTTTGTGATCCCATGGACTGCAGCATGCCAGGCTTCCCTATCCTTCACTATTTCCTGGAGTTTGCTCAAACTCACATCCATTGAGTTGGTAATGTCATCTTCTGTCCTCCCTTTCTCCTCCTGCCTTCAGTTTTTTCCAGTATCAGGGTCTTTGCAGCTCTTCCCTTCAGGTGGCCAAAGTATTGGAGCTTCAGCATCAGTCCTTCTAATGAATATTCAGGGTTGATTTTCTTTTGGATTGACTGGTTTGATTTCCTTGCTGTCCAAGGGACTCTCAAGAGTCTTCTCCAGCACCATAGTTCAAAGACATCAATTCTTCGGTGCTTAGCTTTTTTTTTTTTTTTGGATCCAACTCTCACATCAGTACATGACTACTGGAAAAACCATAGCTGTGACTATATGGACATTTGTCAGCAGAGTAATGCCTCTGCTTTTTAATATGCTGTCTAGGTTTGTCACAGATGAATAAGTACTTACAGTTATATGCCACTGGGATTTTGTGGGTGTTTGTTACACAGCATGATTGCAGTAGCAGCTAACTGATACATGCACATGGTGGGTGCTCATTAAACATACTTAGTAGGAAACCAAGCAAGCCCTTCCTCAGAATGGGGAACTTCACAGTTTACCTGAAGAGTGGCTCCACATAAGACCCAAAGAGAAAGCTCGCAGTTAATATCCAAAGTATCACCAAAACACTGAGGTTTTATTTATTCAACAGGCTGTGTTTTGAGTACTAACCATTCTGGAAGCTAAGGTACATACAAACAGAGTAAGGACTGGCCCTTGTTCTCAGAGCTCACAATCTCTGGAAGGAAAGATTTGCAAACAAGCCCCAGATAATCATGATGATGTGATGACTAATCTAGAGCCAGACATCTTGGAATGTGAAGTCAAGTGGGCCTTAGAAAGCATCACTACGAACAAAGCTAGTGGAGGTGATGGAATTCCAGTGGAGTTGTTTCAAATCCTGAAAGATGATGCTGTGAAAGTGCTGCACTCAATATGCCAGCAAATCTGGAAAACTCAGCAGTGGCCACAGGACTGGAAAAGGTCAGTTTTCATTCCAATTCCAAAGAAAGGCAATGCCAAAGAATGCTCAAACTACCGCACAATTGCACTCATCTCACATGCTAGTAAAGCTCAAAATTTTCTCCAAGCCAGAATTCAGCAATACGTGAGCTGTGAACTCCCTGATGTTCAAGCTGGTTTTAGAAAAGGCAGAGGAACCAGA
>SJXQ01003715.1:0-40238 GCA_006408695.1 Aepyceros melampus | reverse complement strand
CTGTGAAGAAGGCTGAGAGCCGAAGAATTGATGCTCTTGAACTGTGGTGTTGGAGAAGACTCTTGAGAGTCCCTTGGACTGCAAGGAGATCCAACAAGTCCATTCTGAAGGAGATCAACCCTGGGAATTCTTTGGAAGGAATGATGCTAAAACTGAAGCTCCAGTACTTTGGCCACTTCATGCGAAGAGTTGACTCATTGGAAAAGACCCTGATGCTGGGAGGGATTGGGGGCAGGAGGAGAAGGGATGACCGAGGATGAGATGGCTGGATGGCATCACGGACTCAATGGACGTGAGTCTGAGTGAACTCCGGGAATTGGTGATGGACAGGGAGGCCTGGCGTGCTGTGATTCATGGGGTCACTAAGAGTCGGACACGACTGTGCGCCTGAACGGAACGGAACGGATTGAGACCAATGACAAAGTTGTAATATGAACTGCAGATTAAAGTATGGTACTGATGTTAAATTTCCTCAATTTTTGATTCTGTCTGAAGAATATCACTGTTGTTTTAAAATAATATATATTGTTGTGCTCTAAAAGAGAAAAAATAGGCTTGAATGGACTAGAATAAATAGAAAAATATAATGTTCTTAGATCCAAAGACTGTTAAAATATTTTTGACCAAAGTAAATTAGGTTATCTTTGAGTCCATTCAAAATTCCAAAGTGACTTTATGAATTTATGAGAGTGATTTAAAATACATTGGAAGATATATTTACATAGTTTTAGCTTTAAATTCATGAACTGTAGATATTGACAATATTGACATAAAGATAAAAAAATTAAAATTGTATGAAATTGGACCAGTAGAAAAGAAGTCCCAGAACATATGTGTGTGTGTGTATATGATTGTATGAATTAAGCATATCTTCAAAGAGTCATTTCAAATCAGAAGAGAAATTGTACCTTCTTCTAGGGCAGTACTGAGGGAGTGGGCTCATTGTTTGAAGGAGGAAATGATTATGTTCACATCACATAGACTGTGGAGACAACCTGCCATCCAACCATCTCATCCTCTGTCACCCTCCTTCTCCTTCTGCCTTCAGTCTTTCCCAGCATCAGGGTCTTTTCCAATGAGTAAGTTCTTCCCATCAGATGGCCAAAGTATTGGAGTTTCAGCTTCAATATTAATACTTCTAAAGAGTATTCAGGGCTTATTTCCTTTAAGATTGACGGGTTTTAGCTCATTACTATCCCAGTACTGTCCCATCTTAGCAATTTATTTAGTGCTTACTAGCATTGGAGACGGAGAAGGCAATGGCACCCCACTTCCAACCATCTCATCCTCTGTCACCCTCCTTCTCCTTCTGCCTTCAGTCTTTCCCAGCATCAGGGTCTTTTCCAATGAGTAAGTTCTTCCCATCAGATGGCCAAAGTATTGGAGTTTCAGCTTCAATATTAATACTTCTAAAGAGTATTCAGGGCTTATTTCCTTTAAGATTGACGGGTTTTAGCTCATTACTATCCCAGTACTGTCCCATCTTAGCAATTTATTTAGTGCTTACTAGCATTGGAGACGGAGAAGGCAATGGCACCCCACTCCAGTACTTTTGCCTGGAAAATCCCATGGACCGAGGAGCCTGGAAGGCTGCAGCCCATGGGGTCGCTAAGAGTCGGATACGACTGAGCAACTTCACTTTCACTTTTCACTGTCATGCATTGGAGAAGGAAATGGCAACCCACTCCAGTGCTCTTGCCTGGAGAATCCCAGGGACGGGGGAGCCTGGTGGGCTGCTGTCTATGGGGTCGCACAGAGTGGGACACGACTGAAGCGACTTAGCAGCAGCAGCAGCAGCAGCACTATATAATGGTTTCCCTGGTGGATCAGACAGTAAAGAATCCACTGCAGTACAGGAGACCTGGGTTCAATCCCTGGGTCGGGAAGGTCCCCTGGAGAAGGGAATGGCAACCCACTCCAGTATTCTTGCCTGGAGAATCCCATGGACAGAGGAGCCTGGCAGGCTACAATCCAAAGGGTTGCAAAGAATTGGACATGAGTGAAGCAATTTAGCATACACACAAGCACTGTATTGATGTTAAATAGTAGTAGCTATAGTATAACGTAGCTGCTACTAATATAGCTAGTATAGCTACTACTCTATAGATGTTAAATATTAGTAGCTATAGTGTAATAATGTAATAACAAAATATTCTCAGTACTTGTCTTAATTGGATTATTAGTTGCCTTATCATGCTCTAAGCTATAATCAAATTAATACCATTCTAAATATTACCAGCCATAAAAAGGAATGAAATTATGCCATTTTCAGCAATGTGGTTGGAACTAGAGAATATCGTGCTTAGTGAAGTAAGTCAGACAGAGAAAAACAAATACAGTATGTTATCACTTATAAGAATCTAAAATATTGAATAAATTAATGTATACAGCAAATAGAAACAGATATACAAAATATACTAGTTGTAGAGAAAGGGAAGAAGGGAAGAGCAAGATAGGGGTATCAGGTTAAGAAACAGAAAGTAGTATGATAAAATAGATAAACAACAAGGTGATGCTGTATAGCACGGAGAATTATAGTCATTATTTTGTAGTAACTTTCAATGGAGTATAATCTATAAGAATGATCACTATGCTGTATACCTAAAACTAATATAATATTGTAAATCAACATACTTCAAAAAAACAAAAATCAATACCATTCTTTCAATGAGCTTGCAAATACTCTGCATAGAAGTGTGGTTGTTGTTCAGTCAAAAGTCGTGTCCAACTCTGCGACTCCATGACTGCAACAGGCCATGCCTCCCTGTGCCTCACCACTCCTGGAGTTTGCCCAAGTTCATGTCTGTTGCATCAGTGATGCCGTCCAACTGTCTCATCCTATGTCACCCTCTTCTCCTTCTGCCTTCATCTTTTCTAGCATCAGGGTCTTTTCCAATGAGTCAGATGTTTGCATCAGGTGGCCAAAGTATTAGAGCTTCAGCTTCATCATCAGTCCTTCCAATGAGTGTTCAGGGTTGATTTCCTTTAGGATTGGCTGGTTTGATCTCCTTGCTGTCCAAGCATAGAAGTATAAAAGTAACTATATAAAAACATTAAGGGAGTTACAATAGTAATCATCCTATTAGGATTTGGCTGTTTCCTTTGTTTTGTTTTTTTAAATTCTCTAGAATTTTTAAGTATAATCTTAATTTCAGAATGAAAGTTACTTTAATGACAATCTCATTGGTTTTTCCTGGATATTTATTCACTTCCAGTGGTATATTTGAAAAGTAATGGGTATTTACTATGTTTTTATTAATATGATTGAAACTGAAATATTAATATATAACAGTGACATGTGAAAACTTATTTGTTTCTTTCAAAGAAATACATAAAATCTTGACATTGAGAAAATTAACTGTTTGTGATTACTCTGACAATTTGATTGCTTTTTTTTTTCCCCAGTACTTATGTTTTGTTTTTTTGTAAGGGCAGTAACAACTGACATATTGTATTTACTAAGACCGGTTGAAACTTTAAGGTCTTTAAGGTAAAGTGTTTAGAACAAGAATGTTTATATTCCCATTAGCAGAAAATGACCATAATATAAGGTCTCAATAAATGATTTTTAGAATTAAAATTTCAAAGCTAGAAAAGCTCTTATATTACCAATTAAATGTATTCTTTATACAGATGAGTAATCTAAAGTGATGAAGGTTTGCCTACTTGCCCAAACTCATGTCATATATCATTAAATAAAGGTTAAGACTTGAATACATTCTTTCTTTCTTCTCTGCCACCTTTCTTTCCCCTTCTTCCCTCCCTCTCCAACCCTTCTTTTCATCCTCTTTAGCATTTCTTCAATGCCTATTTTCTCCCAAGCAAGTCTGAAATTTTTACATTAAAATATTATTTCAAAACCAAAGACAATGTTTAAGAAAACTGTCAAGAAATTTTTAAAAATCTATGAACAGTTCATCCTTGTGGAGAGTAGGATAAAAAAATGCATGATTTAAGAAGTTGAATAGGCAGGATAGACCTAGAAGCTTGTTAAATATGTGCTAAAGCTCTTCAATAATGATTTTTCTTCCACTTTGTGCAAAAAAAAATCTTTAAGGTGAAAATGAGAGAATAGGGGGAGGGACTTCCCAGACAGTTCAGTGGTTCAGACTCCATGCTTCCAAAGCAGAGTCCAGGTTTGATCCCTGGTTAGGAGCTAAGATCCCACATGCCATGCAGGGCAGCAAAAAAAAAAAAAAGAAGAAGAAGAAGAAGAAGAATGATAGTGGAAATACTTAAAGGAATTGAAGGCATCTTTCAATTCAGTTCAGTTGCTCAGTCGTGTCCAGCTCTTTGCCACCCCCATGGACTGCAGCACGCCCAGACTTCCCTGTCCATCACCAACTCCCGGAGTTTACTCAAACTCATGTCCATAGAGTCGGTGATGCCATCCAACCATCTCATTCTCTGTTGTCTGCTTGTCCTCCTGCCTTCAATCTTCCCCAGAATCAGGGTCTTTTCCAATGAGTCAGTTTTTCACATCAGGTGGCCAAAGTATTGCAGTTTCAGCTTCAGCATCAGTCCTTCCAATGAATATTCAGTACTGATTTCCTTTAGGATTGACTGGTTGGATCTCCTTGCAGTCCAGGAGTCTTTAATAAGGCACCTTTAATGGTTCAAATTTCTAAGTCTAAATGAATGATATCCTAAGGGAGTAAATGCATTTCCTGAGGTGATATATGAGTTACTATAGATAATATGTGCAAAACAAGAAAAAGAGCTGTTATATCATTGGAGATTGACGTATTCAAAATTAGAAAAGAAAATTAATTCTCACAGAGCAATGAATTTGATTTTATTTTCTGATAAATTTATGGAATGGATTATTAATCAGATGTGTTATAGGTGGCAATGAAGTAAAGCAGTTCATTTTCTTTTTTGATGGCATTAGCTATTCATAAAATGAATATGATTACTCATATATTTTGAGTTCAATAGTGCCTTTTACAAAGCACTTAAAAACTATATAGAGAAAATTGACTGGATGACAGTATAGTAAAAATACTTGTAGATGACTAAAAAAATCGTATCTGAAGTGTTAACTAATGAACTATTGTCAAAGTGGGTAGCACTGTAGAGGCAAGTTTCAATACTTTGAATTTGCCCACATACTCTTCATAAGTATTTTACGAGTAATGTAGATAAAGAAGTAAAAGCCTGCTTCTCAAACTTCTAAATGAATCATAATGAGCAGGAAAAGGTGATGTAATTGTTGATAGTAAAGATTCCAAATGTTTTAGAAGGATGTGAAGATCAAAAAAACCAAAATGAAATTGGTGAAAGACAAATATAAAATTCAACATGGATCACACCCTTGTAGTGGTAAGAGGCTTGCATAACTCAGTGCAGTTATGAGGCATGCCATGCAGGGCCACCCAAGATGAATGTGTCAGAGTGGAGAGTTCTGGCAAAAGGGGGTTCATGGGAGGAGAGAATGGCAAACCACTTCAGTATTTTGTCTCAAGAACCCCATAAACAATGTAAAATTCAATATTTTGCTTCAAAATCAACTGCATAGGATTTCTGAGAATTTTGATCAACAGTATTTTGTTTTAAAATATTTTATAATTTTAAGATCAATAATTTTTATTTGATCCTAAATTTAGTCTAAGTCCATCTTTGTATGAAAAGCTCCTTTGGTGATTGAACAAACAAATTATTTTTATTTTAAAGTAACTTTTCTAAGTAGAGAATAAACTCGTGTTCTCTAAGTATTTGAAAAATTGTCATGGGGGAGATCTATTTAGATTTATAATGTGATGTATCAGAGACATACTTAATAGAGGATACAGAGAAATATATATCAGTTCATAATAAAATCAATATGTTATATTAATTAGAATATTTCAAATGTAAATTTTTCATCTTCATGATTGGGCTTGTTAGAATATTAAGTAATGTAATGTATGTGGAGCATGTAACATGGCACTAGATATATAGTAAACATTAAATAAATGTATGAAAGTGAAAGTGAAGTCGCTCAGTCATGTCTGACTCTTTGCAACCCCATGGACTATAGCCCACCAGGCTTCTCCGTCCATGGTATTCTCCAGGCACGAATACTGGAGTGGGTTACCATTTCCTTCTCCAGGGGATCTTCCCGACCCGGGGATCGAACCCAGGTCTTCTACATTGCAAGCAGATGCATTAACCTCTGAGCCACCAGGGAAGCCCAAATAAATGTATAGCTATTGGTATTAGTAGTATAATGTCCTTAGCATTATGTTCAAGCATGAATTACATGACTATTTGTTGGATATGCTCATTTATTTCAAATTAAATTTAGAGTAAATGTGTTTCAATACTTTGTGTGTAAGTTTCTGAAAGTCAATGAGCCTATGGCTCATTAGGCATGTCCCACTGTATTATCCAGGGTTTTGTAGGTAGCTCAGACAGTAAAGAATCTGCCTGCAACGTGGGACACCTGAGTTCCATCCCTGGGTTGGGAAGATCCCTTAGAGAAGGAAATGGCTACCCACTCCAGTTTTCTTGCCTAGAGAATTCCATGGACAGAGAAGCCTGGCAGGCTACAGTTCATGTGGTCGCAAAGAGCAGACATGACTGAGCAACTAACTCTTTTACTTCACTTTCATTATATTATCCATCCATCTCTTATATGACTAGAAGAATGTAAATCTTTTATCTCCTGTCAAGGTAAATGCTACAACTGTGTAATTAGAACAGTTGGAAAATATTTATATTCTACAACAGTTTTAGTGCTAGATCTTATCAAAATTCAAATAAGCACCTTTACATTAAACACTTGACATATAGTAATAGTTTGTTATATATTGAACCTGCCCTAGTAGACTCTACCTTAGCTAATGGTAAATAACATAAACATAAGTATATTGATAAAGCAAGAACCTGATTTTAATTATTGAAATAATTAAGATATAAGTCCTCTATCACTTCTATAAAACAGTAGATTCTTATATGGCCATTTTATTTTTATTCTGTAAAATCCCCTCTTTGTCAGTTATGCTGAGAAATAGAAAACTTATAAGAATCGGTTAATGAATATCTAGTAAATGTTCCACCTTCCTTCAAGTGAAACAAGAATTTATTAATGATGAATCTATGCCAAATAAGTGTGCTGGATACAAGAATATGCTGATTATTTTTTCTTAAAGTGACAGTCCCTGCCTTCACAAGGCTTTTGGTCTAATAGAAAATTTCATTGGTCAAAAATCATACAAATATGGGTGAAACTACAACTGGTATAACTGCCAGGAAAGTGAAGGATACTTCTTCTAATAGTGTAAAGAACAGAATTATTATTCCAGTCAAAACAGCCCACGGATAGCTTCCCTGTGGAAGTGATAATTGAGCTGATTTATGAATAAGAAGAAGAGTTCACTTGAAGCTTCAGGAGGATCAATTCAGATAGTATAATCAGAATGTAAGACCATGCATCATAAAGAAGTGCTGGAAAGAAAAATGGTCCAGTAGGAATATGTGGAGGTAGGTGGAGGATAGTCTATCCAAAGATGTATAGACTTTGTTAAAGATTTTAATCTCTTTTCTTAAAAGCAGTTCAAATCCACAGAAAACCTTTAAACTGTGGTAAGGAAAGGATGAGATTTGCTCAACAGAAAGACAGCCAAGATTTAAGACTTATGTGAAAAGATATCCAGTGAAGCAGGAAAACATTGGAAGAGGACTGATTTGAGTTGAATACCTCTGTTGTGGTCTTGGCCACATTAAATTTGAAGTGTTTTGGAGACATCTAATAGAAATATCAATTATGTAATTACATAAATCATTCTAGACTCCAGATCTCAGCTCTATATCTAGAAGTATAAATTTGTAAATCGTGTGTAGATGGGGATCAATGGGAGTAATGGATATGAATGGGCTTGCCCAGGCAGAGGATCTCAAATAAAAAAAGGGCCCAAGTACAGAGGATCATCAACATCAAATTGCCAAGAAATGAATGTTTAAGCATCTGAAATAGAAGGGAATGGTTGTTAAGTTCATTGATAGAGGGTTGGCATTAAATAGGAGGACAGTTTCTCCATAGCAAATAAATTTGAATCAGATGGGCTGGATGTGGGATATAGATTGAGAAATAGAAATAAGTATGAATTTTAATTCAGTATCTTCTGTGTCCTCTGTAAAATAGCAGTGGAGGTCATCTTCTGAGAGTTAGAGGGACTAAGAAAACTAAATATTTTATGAGGCTAAAGATGGGAGAAGTCATTGTAGAAACTGAACAAGTGAGCTGAAATACACATACATACATACATGCATAGATACATAAATACATCGACAAATGATAGACAAAGAGGGAGGGAAAGAAAGAAAGGCATGGTTGTTTGAGCATTTTTGGATACTTGGACCTTTTCAAGAAGTTTTAGGAACATCTTTCTGAGTCAGTGGTTCTTGCTTTTTTTTCTCCTACAATACAGCTTCTTTATTGGAAGTAAATAATATCACATACTAATAACAAACACAATGGTCTGCTATATTACTGATTCACAAGTCTGGAGTCAGGCACTTCCTCAGGAAGTTATATACAAATCTCAGAGACAGAAAAATCGATGTGTTGCTGGGTATGTGTTGTGTTTGTAAATGCATTTGTGCAGTTTAAAAACCCATTTTATGATTCTAATATCATCTCCACAGGGTGACTGGGAATTTCTCCTTGAGCACAGAATAACCAAGTGTTGACAGTAGACTACAATTTAGGAAGTTCTTCATAGAAACAGTAAAAGAAATTATTATTGTTAATAAATATTTTAGCACATGCCAAATAATCAGTTCACTTCTCCAAAAGAAAACAATAACAAATACAACACAATGTCCCCTAGATATTACATTACAGAAATTTACTGTGTGATATGTGCAAGTATCTATTATTAAAAATCAGTATAGTAATTATTCTGATTCATAATCATTAAATGTAAAACATTTAGTTATTTATTAACAAAATATTTGTGAACATTTACAAATATTTAACCAATATGTTTTCAGCAAATTTCTCCTTAGATGGAAAATTTTTAATTTGACTCATAAAGTGCTTTGGTCCCTAGTGCATCAATTCATAAATTACTGATCCACAGTACTTTAATATCCTGAAAAAGGAAATGTGTTTTCTGAGAATTTAATTGAATCTTGAGGAGTTACTTATTCACCACTGAGGTTGAGATAAGTGAGTCAGCTCACAATAGTCACACTAAAGACAATTATATTTATTTCACAAATAGGTAAACTGAAACTCAGAAAAAAATAGGACTAAAGTGCTAAGGATCCAGATTACATTTCTTTCAGAAAAAAACTCAATTCCTAGTAACTAAACAATGTAAAATAAATACATGAGCTTGAAAGCAATAACTATTTCCCTGAAAATTCATTTCCATATAGTGTTACTAAGTTTAATACTTCTCAGTTAATAAACCTAAATACATAGTACTTATGATAATATAGCCTTGTTGCAGTGTAAATAGTAAAATTAAGAAAAGCAAATTTCAAACTCTTTTAAAGTAAAAATTTTCCTAAAACTAGTTATCCTAATTACCTACAATATGAGCCATTTGGCAAATGAATGATTTCTTGCAATATGGTAAAATGATTATAAGCACAGGCTTTGGAGTAAGAAAAACATAGCTTTAATATCGGCTTCTGAAAACTTTGAAAGTGTGAGGACTGAAATAAGTTACTTAAGCTCTTGAAGTTTTAGTTTAGTTGCTTCATCTATGGAAAGGATAAGAAAACATGTAATTCATAACTCATTGTAAGGATTAAATGAGAAAAATTATTCTAATACTTAGCACAGGACCTAGCATCGAAATATATGGATGAGCTGATATTCACACACACACACACATACAAACACACACACACACACACACACACACGCACAGCTTAACTTTAGGTAGAGTATCTTTGTAGCTGTTATTACTTCAGAAGCTAGATGTATCTGAGTTGATTTAGCATTCCACTAGGCATGTTACTTTTCATGTCTTTTTTCCTCCAAAAGCATTACAACCAATTTCTGTATTCTTTCATTAAATAATAACAGAAATAACTCATTGTAAGGATTAAATGAGAAAAATTATTCTAATACTTAGCACAGGAACTAGCATCGAAATATATGGATGAGCTGATATTCACACACACACACACATACAAACACACACACACACACACACACACACACGCACAGCTTAACTTTAGGTAGAGTATCTTTGTAGCTGTTATTACTTCAGAAGCTAGATGTATCTGAGTTGATTTAGCATCCCACTAGGTATGTTACTTTTCATGTCTTTTTTCCTCCAAAAGCATTACAACCAATTTCTGTATTCTTTCATTAAATAATAACAGAAAAAGAACAGTGAAAATGTTCAACAATTTACTATTGTTTGTGTTTGTCTAAAAGAAGCTTTCTGCAAGTTTAGTCACAGCTATAGATCATTATTTCAAACAACATGCATAGTTTAGATATTTAAATACTTTTTACATCATAGAATTTAAATGTGAAGTCATTTGTTCTGTGCTTTTACTGCAATTCTATGTGCCTTATTATATAAGCCAAGTAGCATATGCTATGGTTTTGATTGCTAAATACTGAGAATCCAAGGCACACTCCGAGAAGAATGGTTATTGCTCCAAGAAGTGTATTGTCTCCTTAATCTAATTGTTTACTAAAATGTTTCTGAGGTTTAAAAAATAAAATTATGGTAGAAATTTCTGGTGTATGATGCTATAGCTTAGTGCCATGAAAGCTGTAATAAACTCTAATGTATGTAGAACCTAATAATATAAATTTTGATGCAGAGAAGTCTAAACCAAGGGTGAAATGCCATGTTGAATGTTTTTAATAACCTAATAATTTACACAATAATAATATATTGAATTTCTTGGAAATATTTTGCAAGAAAGAATTGTTGGAAGAATTGTTTAGAATAAGTTTTATCTTTGCTATTGTGTTAATGATGGCTTTGATAAAGTTACCCAAGGAAAAAAGACAGTTTCCTTCAGGAGTTACCTGTGTCTGAAATATTCTTCCCTGATTTCACATGCACTGATAATATGAATAAGGTAATTTGTCTAACTCTCCTGAGCTAAGATTTGCAGTAGGAAATGCAAAATTCACATATGGCTATTCTCTAAGAAGTCTCTGCTGTGCTTTTCAGTTTTTATAAAAAGGCTTAAGATGTTGCCTGAGGCATCTATTTTTTTCCCTCAAGACAAGCTACAGTGCCACAAATAAAGTTGTTTTTCACACTGCTAACATATTCCTTTCTCTTTGCTTTCTCAGAGAGCTGACATAGGAATTTCTGCTTTAACCATCACCCCAGACCGTGAGAATGTGGTGGACTTTACAACACGTTACATGGACTACTCAGTGGGAGTCCTACTTCGAAGGGCTGAAAAGACAGTGGATATGTTTGCTTGTCTTGCACCATTTGATCTCTCACTATGGGCTTGCATTGCTGGCACAGTCCTTCTAGTGGGTCTACTGGTCTACCTCTTGAATTGGCTTAATCCTCCACGATTACAAATGGGATCAATGACTTCTACTACTCTCTACAACTCCATGTGGTTTGTGTATGGATCCTTTGTACAACAAGGTAAGGATAAAAAATACTGTGTAGTATAAAAAAGAAGTGTGTTGTTTCATATGCCATGAATTCAGTTAGGAAGGTTTCTGTATCTTGACATCAATAAATGTTCTAAAAGGTCTTCAGAGCAACACTCAGAAAAGAACATATTCTACTCTTCCCTAGTGGACTTCAAACACCAGATTTCCAGGAAAAAAAAAAAAAGGTGCAGTATCTTTTGATGTAAATTCAGTTTCATCAACAAAGCCAAAGATAAATGTCAGATGTCAGGTTCACAAGAAACTCAAGATGAGATTTTCCCAAACTGAAATTCTGAGAAATAGTCTTACTGGATGAAAATACTTACTACCAGAGCAGATATTGCTTAATTATTTACATATGTAAGAGATATTGAGACTTGCTTTTTGTTGAGAGACATCATTTCATGTATTAAAAATATTTATTGGCAGTGAAAAGCCCTCAAGATTCCAATAAGAAATTTTATGCTATATCTTTCACTTCACTCCATAATCTTTACCAGTTGTTTAAGTGAAATTTCATTGTATTCTACAGAATGTCTTTGCTGTGTTGTTCAATAGTCAATCTGCCTACTCTTTAAACTTGCCTACATAATTACTTGACTCTGCTTCAGAATAGAACAATATTTATTAAATCCCTTATCTGAGACTACTGCCATCATAGAAAATGAAATAATAAAATACTTAGGGGATATTAGCTTCTTGCAGATGTGTCATATGTATTGAAGAGGAGACATAGGCGTCACAGTGGAGACACATGATGCTTTTGCCTTAATATTTATTAATACAACTCTCAATAGCATCTTATTTTTTAAGTATACTTGCTATTGGATCTTCCATTAAATTTCATCCTTTCTATCTCATTTGACTAATCATAAGTTTTGTCTAGACTTTTAATCTCTACTTTCTTACTTAAAATCTGTCCCTTAAACATGCTTTTCCCCACTACCTTTCTGTATCTTCATATATTTATCAGAGAAAGTTTTGGCCCATTAAATAATCACTAATCTAGTAGATATTTGCATCCGCACATGCTCGGTAATGTACAACTCCTTCTGACCCCATGGACTACATATAACCCACCAAACTTCTCTTGCCATGGGATTTCTCAGGCATGAATGCTGGAGAGGGTTGCCATTTCCTTCTCCAGGGGATCTTCCCATACCAGGGATTGAACCTGCATCTCTCGCATCTCCTGCTTTGGCAGGCAGATTCTTTACCACTAGTGCCACCTAGGAAGTCCATGTAGTGGATATTTAATCCACACCTTTTATTTAATAGAACTTTGCTAGGCACTGAGTATACAGTTGTGAACAAAAGAGTCTTTGCCATCATTGATCTACAAGTCCTTTGGGACGCAAATATGTAAAACCCACATGTGGTAGAGATTAGCACAGTCTGTTATGAGATCATAGAGGTAGGGAGGCTACATATATGTTAATGTGGCAAAGAAGGCTTTTTGAGTTAATACTGTATGAACAGACAGAATTAACTATCAAAGGGCTTATTGAAGAAGAGGATGGGGGAAGGACACATAGATGGTAGGACAGAATTAAAGACCAAGAAGTGAGAAGTGAGAAGGAAAGTGCAGTAAACATGACAGGATATAACCAATAAAGATAAGGCTGAAGATATATTTGTTAATAGCAGGGATTTGAATTTTATCTTCAGGGAAATTATCAGCAATTTAAAGGCATTAAACAGGAAAATATGTGTTAAATTTTAACTATAGAAATATTCTGATTATCAAATAGAGGAAATTGAAAAAGAACAATGTGGAAAGGGAAAAAAAATTAGCTGAGTATTATAATAACTAAGTAAAGAGGCAATGTGGCTTGCACAAAGGAAAGATGACATTGAGGATAAAAAGAAGGGTATTGATGAATTGGAGTTAATAGAACATGATAAATTATACAGTGGTATGGGGATTGATACTGAAGGACAAAAAGGAGGTGAAATTTTATGATAAATTTCTGGATTGGGAAGTTATGTATATTGGATGTTTATGTCATTCCTGGGGGGAGAAAATTAGGGAGAGCAGGTTGTGATAGGGAAGGTAACACATGCATTTTGGTGCCTTTGAGTTGTGGTATCTGTGAAATATCCAGGGGTATATTTCTAATGCTTGTTAGTGGTTTGATATATTTGTCAGAAACAGAAAAGCCGTCTGGGCTGGATTGTATATTGGATATATATTGAGGCAATATTGGCATGTAAGAGATAATTGAAGCCAAGAAAGTGAATCATATCATACAGAGTAGTTGTTCTTAACTGCATACGCCTGATTGAAGACCACTACCCAGAAAGGTTCTAGGACAGAGCCCTATAGAAATGAATGAGTAGAGGAAATTTCAGTGGTAAATTGTAAAGAATGACAAGAAAGAAGCAAGTACCACATATACAATCTAGTTGTACATACACAAAGTAAAGATAATTTTTGAATATGGAAGATTTGGTTGACAGAGTTAAACATTTTAATGAATTCAGTAAAATTAATACTTGAAAGGCATTCACTGGATTTAGTGATAACCTTTTTATGGGTAGTGTTCCAGTCACTATAGCTGTGTAATAAATTAATTTAAAACCTATCAGTTTTGTGCATCACAGATCCAGACAAAACATGGTGAAGGTGGTTTGTCTTTGCTCAATAATCTCCGAACTCCCGCTAGACATCCCAAAGTTTGCAAGCTAAACTCATCTGAAGGCTTGTTCATTCTACTCACATGTCTGGTAATTATGCTTGCTGAGAGCTATTTTCCTCTGTAGCCTTTCTCTATAGGATAATTTGGCTTTCTCACAGCATGATGGTTGATTTCTCCATAGAGAACATCCTCAAAATAGAGAAAAAAGTCAATGAAACAGAAGAATTTTGTAGTCCAGCTTGAGGATTACAAATATGTGTGCTGGTGTGAGCTTCTCTTGTAGGAAACACTCTGTATGTGCCACCTCTTGCTTTGTAATGACAATTAAAATGGTTTAAAAATGTGAACTTCTTAGATGCAGTAACTTACACAAGTATCACATAAGTGTTTACTAAATAAAAAACATAAACTTAGGCTCAACTATGAACAGTTGGGCACATGAAAAAAAGGGTAACAAGGCAAATTACTTTAAATTATTGCCAAATCTGTGGTTGAAATCATAGATATTAGCATACATGGAGAAATAAAAAAATAGAAGGACCAATGATGAGTCCAATAGTGAGTAAGACCAGAAGGTAATAGAGTAGTAGTGGGAGAGAATACAGTTATCAATGAGGTCAAAGAACAACAGTGGAAACATTAGTGTGAGAGTTGAAAGTTTGTATTTACCGAATGGGACCTGTGAATGTGGGTTCCTAAAGAGGTATTATACAAAAAAGATTTTAATGACCCACATAACCACAAAGGTGTGATCACTCACCTAGTGCCAGACCTCCTGGAGTGCAAAGTCAAGTGGGGCTTAGGAAGCATCACTACTAACAAAGCTATCAGAGGCAATGGAAGCCCAGCTGAGCTATTTAAATCTTAAAAGATGATGCTGTGAAAGTGCTGCGCTCAGTATGCAAGCAAATGTGGAAAACTAAGCAGCCACAGGACTGGAAATGTCAGTTTACATTTCCCATGCGAAAGAAAGGCAATGCCAAAGAATATTCAAACTACCGCACAACTGCACTCATCTCACATGCTAGCAAAGTAATGCTAAAAATTCTCCAAGCTAGGCTTCAACAATATGTGAACCAGGAACTTCCAGATGTTCAAGCTGGATTTAGAAAAGGCAAGGAACCAGAGACCAAATTGTCAACATTTGTTGACATTTGTGGATCATCGAAAAAGCAAGAGAATTCCAGAAAAACATCTGCTGCTGCTGCTAAGTCGCTTCAGTCGTGTCCGACTCTGTGCGACCCCAGAGACGGCCGCCTACTTATTGACTACACCAAAGCCTTTGACTGTGTGGATCACAATAAACTGTGGAAAATTCTGAAAGAGACAGGAATACCAGACCACCTGACCTGATTCTTGAGAAATATGTGTGCAGGTAAAGAGGCAGCAGTTAGAACTGGACATGAAACAACGGACTGGTTCCAAATTCGGAAAAGAGTATGTCAATGCTGTATATTGTCACCCTGATTTTCTTAACTTATATGCAGAGTACATGATTTGAAATACCAGATGGATGAAGCACAAAGTGGAATCAAGACTTTGGGGAAAAATACCAATAACCTCAGATATGCAGATGACACCACCCTTAAGGCAGAAAGCAAAGAGGAACTCAAGAACCTCTTGATGAAAGTGAAAGAGGAGAGTGAAAAGCTAGTTTAAAACTCAGCATTCAAAAAACAAAGATCATGGCATCTGGTCCCATCACTTCGTGGCAAATAAATGGAGAAACAATGGAAACAGTAACAGACTTTAAAATCTTGGGCTCCAGAATCACTGCAGATGGTGAACTGCAGCCATGAAATTAAAACACGCATGCTCCTTGGAAGAAAAACTGTGACCAACCTAGGCAGCATATTAAAAAGCAGAGAAATTATTTTGCTGAAAAAGGTCTATCTAGTCAAGGCTATGGTTTTTCCAGTAATTATGTATGGATGAGAAAGTTGGACCATAAAGAAAGCTGCTGCTGCTGCTGCTAAGTCACTTCAGTCGTGTCCGACTCTCTGCGACCCCATAGACGGCAGCCCATCAGGCTCCCCCGTCCCTGGGATTATCCAGGCAAGAACACTGGAGTAGGTTGCCTTTTCCTTCTCCAATGCAGGAAAGTGAAAAGGGAAAGTGAAGTCGCTCAGTCGTATCTGATCTTTGCAACCCCATGGACCGCAGCCTTCCAGGCTCCTCCATCCATGGGATTTTCCAGGCAAGAGTACTAAGCACCCAGGAATTGATTCTTTTGAACTGTGGTGATGGAGAAGACTTGAGAGGCCCTTGGACTACAAGGAGATCAAACTAGTCAATCCTCAAGGAAATCAGTCCAAAATATTCATTAGAAGGACTGATGCTGAAGTTGAAACTATCATACTTTGGCCACCTGATGCAAAGAACTGACTCATTGGAAAAGACCCTGATACTGAGAAAGATGGAAGGCAGGAAAAGAAGGGGACAACAGAGGATGAGATGGGTGGATGGCATCACCGACTCAATGGACATCAGTTTGAACAAGCTGTGGGAGTTAGTGATGATCAGGGAAGCCTAGCATGCTGCAGTCCATGGGGTCACAAAAAGTCAGACATGTTTAAGCGACCAAACTGGACTGAAGAGGTGGTGAAGGACCTCAAACTTAGAATCAACTGAGAATCCAGAGAATTAGATGAACCATCTCTAATGATAGTTGACTTAGATTAGAGAAAAAGAAAATAAACCATGTGTCAAAATTGTCAGTAAGTGAGGATAGATAAGTAGGATTTGATAGATATGAGCATTGACTAGAAACAGAAGCTGGTAAAACTAAATGCAGTTAATCTCTTTTTTTTTTTTATCTCACTCCTTCGCATACTAGCCAGTTTTTCTGTGCATGGTTTTAATTACTACCAAAATGCAGATGTTTCCCAAATACATCATCCATCCTTAAATTTTAGTTTTGTATACTGTCACTAGACACCCAGGATATAGCAGAGATTCCGCAAATTCCAATATGTCAATAACTGAATTTATTTTGCACTTTAAACCTTTATAGCCTCTCATATTCTCTATTCCAGCTGATGCATTAATGACTTAAACAGGTTAGAAACTTTGAAAACCATTTTGATTTCTTCTTCTTTCTATTCCTTGTATCCACCTATTATCAAGTCCTGCAAAATTTACCAATTTATTTCTTGGAGTGGAATCTCTTCTCACCTAGAGAGATAAATCCTAGATTGTTACCTCGATTAGTCAGGAATTTCATAATACATCTTCTTTTTTATTTCCTATAAATACATGGTCCACACACTTTTATGTATACCCAAAATATCACTTTCATGGAAAGCTAACCACATAATTCCCATTCTTCAAATATTTCCTTGGCTCCCCATGCCCATAGTTTAAAAGTAATTTAGAGCATGAACAGTATTCCATCATCTGACCCTTGTCCAGTCTTGATTCTCATTTCCTGTCACTTATGGCTCATCTCTAATTGTCCAGTTTCTCCAAACTGTATTTGTCTCTTGAACATAAGACTGTGTCATGTCTCTGCTTTTATGCTTCTCAATTCCTGAAATGCCTTTATTACCAATTTCTTAATCTCTACTCTCACTTTCTGCTTTCATATGGCAAATTCTTGTGCATCTTCTAATTCTTCTTCTGATCTCACTTTTTTCAAGAAGTCTTTGCTGGGATTAGGGACCATCTTCCATACTCTGTCAGATATATTTATCATAGTATGTATCAGCTGTAGTGTAATTGCCTTTTTTTTTTATTTGTCTTCACCTGAGTCCTTTGAACACAAGACAGTGCCCTATTTATCTTTAAAGCCCCTTTACCTAAGTCCATGTCTTGTACATGAAAAAAGAGAAAGCATAAGTCACTCAGTCATGCCCAACTCTTTGTGACATACTAGGTGTTTGATAAATGCATAGTGATAATTAAACTAATAAGTGCTAAATAGTTAACTCCCCTGGAGGAAGCCATGGCACCCCACTCCAGTATTCTTGCCTGGAGAATCCTCTTGGATAGAAGAGCATGGGCTGCAGTCCATGGGGTTACAGAGTCAGGCACGACTGAGCAACTAAGCACAGCAAATACTTAACTAAATCAAGTGTAGAGTTAACTGCAATACTGTGTTTATTAGACTACATTCTGTTGCCCAATGACATTAAACTCATTTAAACCAAATAGAAAATTATCCAGAATGTCTCCACTAGTATATTTCTTAAATATCTAAGATGAGAAATTTATAAAGTCTCCCATTGGTTGTGAAGCCTTATTTTTGAGAATGCTGACAAGCTTATGGATTGGCTTTCTGAATTCTTGTCTCCAGGTGGTCCAATTTCAAGTTTTGGAGAATACTCAAAAGAAAAAGATAAAGAAAAGTATCCATATGGTTTAAATTCTTTTCTAGTTCTGTAAACAAGCTGCAGATATCAAAAGTTATAAATATGTTAAGCACTTTTCTATCTCAACTGCTCCCTTAAATAAGTTGTACAGCTTGTAGGTTGATTATACATTTATACAAATTCATAATGATGAATCATGCTGAATTGCATAAGATTAACTACTTCATCTTTGAAATGCTGCTATGCTTCCACTTGCTAACAATGAAAAGGTGAACTCATTAAAAGATACTGAGAGCACTTTTACACTTTGATTAAAAATAAATTAAGGACAGTCTCAAAAAACTCTATGAAAAATAGAATCAATTTATGACAGTATCCATGCACAGGCAGTAAAGTTGGAATCAGTGATAATTTCTAATAAAAATATAGTCTTTGAAGGAGAAGTACAGCTGTTATTTCATAATTATGGTCTTTATTGAGCCACTAGACCAGATTGAGTAGGAATAAAGAGGCATTTCAGTATTATCATAGAGATGTTTGAAAAAAGTTCAGGGATGGCTAAAAGCAGAAAAATGTTATATATATGTGAGTTGTTTACTAACCCTGATTTTTTTAAAAAAATCTGTGACTTCAAACCATTCCAGAAAAACAGCTCAGGGAATCCAACTGTGCAAAAGCAGCATGGTCCATTATAGAGATAAACTTAGTACATCTGTTTGGCTAGAACATTAGAGCTTGTGAATTAGGTAGTTTAATGCATGAATGAGAGACCAATCTTATGCAAGTTTTGTTGCCATTTTATATCCTCCCTTATCTTCATGACTGTGCAATCAACATACCTAAAAAAAAAACTGAGGCTTGATTTTTGAAGATCCCTGATATTTAGTTTATGGTCGTGACTCATATCATCCTGACCACGAAGGGCCTCTATGACTTATTCACACACGTGGATATCTGTAATTCATTTGCTGTTTACTTGCAAATGGAAATTTCAGAGTTTACTTTAGAGGGTTTTGTTTTGTTCTTTGAACTATAAATATTTATAGTCATGTAAAACGTTTGAGACGATCACATATGTTTATTTCCAAAGTCTTTGCGACCCCGTGGACTGTCCATGAAATTTTCCAGGCAAGAGTACTGGAGTGGGTTGCCATTTACTTCTCCACGGGATCTTCCCAACCCAGGGATCGAACCTATGTCTCCTAGATTGGCAGGCAGATTCTTTATCACTGCACCACATACCAGCAAGCATTTACTATACCAGCTATGTTTCAGGAGCACAAAGAGCAGAAGAAAACAAGGAATAACTATATTAACTGACTTTATAAATATTCCTTGAGTATAGTGTATGACATCCCCAGCCTAGATATTTTGAATATGATCATAAGAAAGACACACTGCTTGCAGGAATGTTCAACATCATTTAAGTGGGCCATAGTCAAATTGGGACCAAATAGACCACCTTTGATGGCACAAGCGGTAAAGAACCTGCCTGCCAATGCAGAAGATGCAAGAATGAGGGTTTGACCCCTGAGTCGAGCAGATACCCCTGGAGAAAGAAAATGGCAACCCACTCCAGTATTCTTGTCTGAAGAACCCCATGGACAGAAGAGCCTGGCAGGCTATACAGTCCATAGTGTTGCAAAGATCAGACATGACTGAAGTGACTCAGCACAGTACAAACCACTTCTGTTGAGAGGAGCAGACAGAATTATTGAAAGGAGCAAAAATGGAAAATCCCTTTGGTAGCTTTCTTAAAGATCAAATAGTTCCACAGATGCTAGTGATGAAGAGAAAGAGGACCTTTAGTAATGATAGAAGATTACATGGTGGCTGCTGCACAAGAGTTAAAATGAAAGGCGACCCACTGACTTTGAGATCCCAGGACAATTTTTGGAAGAAAATAAAGAGCTCTTCCACTGCCAGATGGATCACAGTGTTACAGAGAATCATAACTTTTTCATTTCCACAAAAAGAAGAGTCAGACATTCTTCTCTATCAAATTAGCCAACAGAAAAGATTATTTATGAGAAAGCATCTCTTTAAAACTTAGAGTAGGAAAATAACTCCAAAAGACATCCATTTTAATGGTGTAAATTATCAAATATACAAAATTTGCCAGTCTCCTAGTCAGAAAACCCCAAAGGATTCAAGCTGTGAAATGCAGTAGCTAAAGGCATCCCTTTGGAATGTTATCTGATATTTCACATTCAATTTGAATATAACAAAAATGATATTGGCTGGCTCTGTTGTTTACTGACCCTAATGAACACAGAGAAAATGAGAGTAATTCCCAGTGACAGGTTAGCTAGGCTACAGAGACAAGTTCTTTTCTATATGCTCTTCTTACAGATATTAACTCAAAAAGGCTCTCTGTAATTTTTATTTAGGTTCGAACAGCATCTCTGTTGTTGCTAATTATGATTGGCAGTCCTTAACGAAGGGAGCGCCAAGTCCTCTGAGTGCTGTCACATCTACTTGAGAATTTCCCCATGCCAATTTAAAACGTGAATATAAGCACAAGGTGCTTATATTCTTTCCTTTTATAACCAGAATTCTCCAACACTAAAGGAAGAGGTGAACTTTAATACTTTCAGAAAGTGTTTAAAGTCCATCATTATGGGTGTGGGATATGAGTAATGTATGTGACCAGAAAACAATGTCATGATTCTAAGATGTGAATGCACCAGTTTGTTTACATTCCCAGTCAATTCCTAAGCAATTATTCCACGAACTCGATCCATGCATTATCGCCTGGGTTTCATTTATTTTATTTATTTTTTTTTTTAATTAATTTTTATTTTTTTAGTTTGTTTTGCTTTACAATACTGTATTCGTTTTGCTACACATCGACATGGATCAGCCACGAGTGTACATGAACTCCCAATCCCGACCCCCACCTCGCCCCTCCTGCCCCACACCCTCTCTCTGGATTATCCCGTGCATCATTTATTTTAAAATTATCTCTTTATGATTTAAGCCAGAAAATTCTTTCTTTTGCTAAACTAGGCTTTTGAAGAGTTACAAGTAATTAAGGAACATGAAGCACAAATCAGATTTTTGCTTATAAAAATAAGAACTAGTGTGAACGGTATTTTCTTGACTATTCTGAACTATTTATCACCTACTGTAATTAAAAGCATTTTAGTATTTAAAACAACAAAGGAGTTGTTTCTAAGAGACATTTAAAATAATTGAAGGGTGATTTCAAGATGTTCTGAGTTGGTTTTTCTTCTTTCCTAAAATGCTATAAGAAAATATATATTTTTAAATCCAAATTTAAATGATAAAAAGCATGTGTCATAGATTCTTTAAAATATCACTGGCATCTTCATAGTACCTGATGTTCTTACAGTACCATACAATACCCTTCAGCATAAGCTTAAGGACAAAATGTACAGTGAGAAGAATATAGTCAATAATAATGTATTGTTTCTGTATGGTGATAGGTGGTAATTAGATGTAATTACACATAATCATGTGTGGTGATCATATTGAAATGTATAGAAATATCAAATAACTGTGTACCAGGAACTCACATAGTGTTGTAGTTCAAAACAAACAAGCAAACTCATAGAGAAAGAGATCAGATCATGATTACTAGAGATGGGAGGTGAGGGAGTTGAGGGAGAAGGAATTGGATGAAAGTAGCTAAAAAGTACAAATTTCTAGTTACGGTATAAATAAGTACTAGGTTCATTATGTACAACATGATAAATATAATTAACACTGCTGAGTATTATATATGAAAGTTAAGGGTAGAAATTCTAAGAGTTCTCATCAACAGGAAATTTAAAAAAATTTTTATCTATAAAAAATAATGGCTATTCACTAAACCTATTGTGGCAATCATGTCATGATGTATAGAAGATAAATCAATATGCTTTACACCATAAACTTACACAGTGCTGAGTCAATTATATTTCAGTAAAATTGAAAGGGAAATAAACAAAGATGAGCCGGGAAAAATAAAATAGAGACTGTTGCTATCGCTCAGTCACTTCAGTTGTGTCTGACTCTTTGTGGCCTCATGGACTGCAACCCACCAGGCTTCTCTGTCCATGGGATTTTCTAGGCGAGAATACTGGTATGGGTTGCTATGCCCTCTTCTAGGAGATCTTCCTGACTCAGAGACTGAGCCCGTGTCTTCTTCAAAGGTGGATTCTTTACCACTGTGCCACCTGGTAATCCCAAAATAGGCAAAGACATCTCCAGAGATAAATTTCTTCCAAAGATGATTTGAGATTGATTAAAGTTGAAGTATTTGTATCAAAGGATGA
This sequence comes from Aepyceros melampus, assembly GCA_006408695.1. Taxonomy (NCBI): domain Eukaryota; kingdom Metazoa; phylum Chordata; class Mammalia; order Artiodactyla; family Bovidae; genus Aepyceros; species Aepyceros melampus. The sequence goes on along the minus strand of SJXQ01003715.1, from coordinate 17,422 downwards.
CATGTGATAATAAAGACCATCAGTTTAGAAATGTAATTTGGAAATTCAATTTTTGTTTGAACTGAGTCCATTTTCCCCTTCACCTGTGAATATGTAGTTAGAAATTTAGTTATGATGGTTACATTTCTAAAAGTATGGAAATCTTACCATAGCTTTTTAAAAAATTATATTTTGAAAAATAAAACGTTTACCACTTACCCTATCTCTAAGATGCATTCTTGGAAGCCAACTATAACACATATAATGCTGAATTTAGAACTCCTGTCTCCAGTTTGCACAACTCATGTCTTCAGTTTGCACAAATAACATCCTGTGATACTTTTGTTAAGTACCTTTAAATGTGGCACAGCCTGTACTATAACTTTTCACTATTATAAGGCAGATAAATTCCAGTGCATAATATAAAGTGAAAATTCACATCATATAATTGTTTTATAAAAGGCAGAGAAACCATGGATCAAATTGCCAACATCTATTGGATCATGGAAAAAGCTAAAGAACTCCAGAAAAACATCTATTTCTGCTTTATTGACTATGTCAAAGCCTTTGACTGTGTTGATCACAATAAACTGTGGAAAATTCTGAAAGAGATGGGAATACCAGACCACCTGACCTGCCTCTTGAGAAACCTATATTCAGGTCATGAAGCAACAGTTAGAACTGGACATGGAATAACAGACTGGTTCCAAATAGGAAAAGGAGTTGTCAAGGCTGTATATTGTCACCCTGCTTACTTAACTTATGTGTGCAGTACATCATGAGAAATGCTGGGCTGGAAGAAGCACAAGCTGGAATCAAGATTGCTGATATGCAGATGACACCACCCTTATGGCAGAAAGTGAAGAGGAACTAAAGAGCCTCTTGATGAAAGTGAAAGAGGAGAGTGAAAAAGTTGACTTAAAGCTCAACATTCAGAAAACTAAGATAATGGTATCTGGTCCCATCACTTCATGGGAAATAGATGGGGAAACAGTGTCATTTTGAGGGGCTCCAAAATCACTGCAGACGGTGATTGCAGCCATGAAATTAAAAGACGCTTACTCCTTGGAAGGAAAATTATGACCAACCTAGACAGCATATTCAAAAGCAGAGATATTACTTTGCCAACAAAGGTCTGTCTAGTCAAGGCTATGGTTTTTCCAGTCATCATGTATGGATGTGAGAGTTGGACTGTGAAGAAAGCTGAGCGCCGAAGAATTGATGCTTTTGAACTGTGGTGTTGGAGAAGACTCTTGAGAGTCCCTTGGACTGCAAGGAGATCCAACCAGTCCATTCTGAAGGAGATCAACCCTGGGTGTTCTTTGGACGGAATGATGCTAAAGCTGAAACTCCAGTACTTTGGCCACCTCATATGAAGAGTTGACTCATTGGAAAAGACTCTGATGCTGGGAGGGATTGGGGGCAGGAGGAGAAGGGGACGACCGAGGATGAGATGGCTGGATGGCATCACCGACTTGATGGACATGAGTTTGAGTGGACTCTGGAAGCTGGTGATGGACAGGGAGGCTTGGCGCACTGCAATTCATGGGGTCTCAAAGAATCGGACACGACTGAGCGACTGAACTGAACTGTACTGATATATGAGTGTTTCTTATTTGTAAACTACGTTCCTTGATGGCTGCTGCTTTTCTTGAATCAAGAGGTAACCAAATAGCAGTGCATGACCCACACTTCTACACTGTGGAAATGCAAAATTGCTCCTTGATTTGTAGGCGACCAAACTTTTAGAGTCTCTTTATATTTACAGCTCTGTCTCTCAGACTCTAACACTCCATTTGGAACAGCTGTACAGAAAACTTCAGTTCTGTCAGCTTCAGTTTTTTTCTAGCAGTTAATAACAATATCCATTGTTTAAACTCTGCTTTAACATTTCTGAAAGGTGTATCTGCTGCCTTTACCATTTAAAATTATTGATTCTCTAAAAACAAAGTATATTAATGCATACATATGGAATCTAGAAAAATGGTACTGATGAAACTATTTGCAGAACGAGGATAGAGCTGTAGATATCGAGAACGAGCTTGTAGACACAGAGGGAAGAATTGGATGGGACCTATTGAAAGTCAGCGTTGACATATACACGCTACCATGTGTAAAATAGACAGCTAGTATGGAGCAGCTGTACAGCACAGGGAGCTCAGCTCAGTGTTCTGTATTGACCTAGAAGGGTGGGATAGAGCGGGTGGGAGGAAGGCTCAGGAGAGAGGGGATATATGTATACATAGGGCTGATCGATGTACAGCAGTAACTAATCCAACTTTGAAAAGCAACTATAATCTTAAAAAAGAAGAAATTAAAAATAAAATTCTTTATTCTCTAGAAAACATCTCCTTGGATATTAAAATAAGAATTATTTATCTAGTGACAAGAGTACATATGACAGCATAATGTCTGTCTTCATGGAGCTTTCAATGTATGAGGGAAACAAATCAGCAAATACACAACTCCATCATAAAGTCATTATCACACTGAGGAAAGCACAAGTCACAGCTTCACAAAGGTGAAGTTAAGATGTGCTGCTATTTGGTGTATTACAATTAGGTCAAATTCATCCCAAGTCATGACCTATTAAAAGGAGAGACACAGACTAGGAACTGATATTCTTTTCATCTAGTGACAATGGAAAAAATGAATTGGCCCATTAATTCACTTGATCTTTGTTTCCTGATCTATAAAAGAGTCAGATTATTTTAAAAAATTTTTTCAGTTATGAGATTGTATGGTTATATAATACAAATATCTATTTAATCTACTCTTTTCATATCTTTCTATTTCACTAAAAGTTCAGTTTTAAATCCTCCATCTCTCCATTTTCTAGCTGTGTGCCATTGGACAGATTTCTTGGCCCACTAGGTGCCTTAGTTCTGCAAATAACAATTACCTACTACATCAGGTGTTCGAAAAATTAAGAGTTCATGTATATAAAACACTTAAAACTGTATAAAAGACATAAAATAAGCACTCAACATTGTAATTATTATTTTCTCACTGTTTTTGCCATTCACAGCAAGAGATGAAATCAGCCACATTGTTTAATGCTTTGGATATTCATTATTACCACATAGAAAATAAGCAGTAGTTCAAAGAAACATATTGTAATTAGTCATAAGGAAATGTATTAAAAAGTCAGTCCAGCTAATGAAAATACTTATACTAAAATCATACAATAACAAATTCGTAATAACTTTTTGTCATTCAACTAAACCTAAAAAGCTACAGGAACATTTTGTCCTATGTAAAAACATCATTACCATGTGTATTTGTAATAAACTATAGAATAATATCACCAAGGAAACAAACAGTTAATGAAGTTTTTATTCAGGGTGCTTCCAGGTTATAAATGCAGCTCATTGGGCTAAAAAAGACTAAATAAACTTTTGGGGGCTAAACTATAAAAATTGTAGACCTTCTAGAACTAACATCTGAAAAAGATGTCCTCTTCATTATGTGAAGTGAAAGTGAAGTGAAATCGCTCAGTCGTGTCCGACTCTTTGCGACCCCATGGACTGTAGCCTACCAGGCTCCTCCCTCCATGAGATTCTCCAGGCAAGAGTACTGGAGTGGGATTGGAATGCAAAAGTACAAAGTCAAGAGATACCTAGAGTAGCAGGCAAATTTGGCCTTGGAGTACAAAACAAACTAGGTCAAAGGCTAACAGAGTTTTGCTAAGAGAATGCACTGGTCATAGCAAACACCCTCTTCCAACAACACGAGACACCTCTACACCTGGACATCACCAGATGGTCAATACTGAAATCAGATTGATTACTTCTTTGCAGCCAAACATGGAGAAGCTCTATGTCAGCAAAAACAAGACCAGAAGCTGACTATGGCTCAGATCATGAACTCCTTATTGCCAAATTCAGACATAAATTAAAGAAAGTAGGGAAAACCACTTCACCATTCAGGTATGACCTAAATAAAATTCCTTACAATTATACAATTCAGCTCAGTCATTCAGTCATGTCTGACTCTTTGCAAATCCATTGACTGCAGCATGCCAGAACTCCCTGTCCATCACCAACTCCCAGAGTTTACTCAAACTCATGTCCGTTGAGTTGGTGATACTATCCAACCATCTTTTCCTCTGTCGTCCCATTCTCCTCATGCCTTCAATCTTTCCCAGCATCCAAGTCTTTTCAGATGAGTCAGTTCCTCACATCAGGTGGCCAAAATATTGCAGTTTCAGCTTTAAATCAGTCCTTCCATAGAATATTCAGGACTGATTTCCTTTAGGATCAACTGCTTAGATCTCCTTGTAGTCCAAGGGACTCTCAAGAGTCTCTCCAACACCACAGTTCAAAAGCATCAAGTCTTTGGCACTCAGCTTTCTTTATAGTCCAACTCTCACATACATAGATGACTAATGGATCAACCATAGGCTTGACTAGACAGACCTTTGTTAGCAAAGTAATGTCTCTGCTTTTTACTATGCTATCAAGGTTGGTCATAACTTTTTTTTTTTCCCAAGGAGCAAGCATCTTTTAATTTCAAGGCTGCAGTTACCATCTACAGTGATTTTGGAGCCCCCCAAAATGAATTCTGTCACTGTTTCTATTGCTTCTCCATCTATTTGCCATGAAGTGGGACTGGATGCCATGATCTTAGTTTTCTCAATGTTGAGTTTTAAGCCAACTTTTTCACTCTCCTCTTTCACCTTCATCAAGAGGCTCTTTAGTTCTTCTTCACTTTCTGCCATAAGGGTGGTATCATCTGCATATGTGACGTTATTGATATTTCTCCTGGCAATCCTGATTTCAGCTTGTGCTTCCTCCAGTCCAGCGTTTCTCAGATGTACTCTGCACATAAGTTAAATAAGTAGGGTGACAATATACAGCCTTGGCGTACTCCTTTCCCAATTTGGAACCAGTCTGTTTTTCCATGTCCAGTTCTAACTATTGCTTCCTGTCCTGCATACAGATTTCTCAGGAGGCAGGTCAGGTGGTCTGGTATTCCCATCTCTTGAAGAATTTTTGACACTTTTTGTGATCCACACAGTCAAAGGCTTTGGCATAGTCAATAAAGCAAAACTAGATTTTTTTCTGGACCTCTCTTGCTTTTCAGTAATTCATCAGATGATGGCAATTTGATCTCTAGTTCCTCTGCCTTCTCTAAAACCAGCTTGAACATTTGGAAGTTCACAGTTCACGTACTGTTGAAGCCTGCCTTGGAGAATTTTGAGCATTACTTTCCTAGCATGTGAGATGAGTGCAATTGTGTGGTAGTTTGAACATTTTTGGCATTGCCTTTCTTTGGGATTGAAGTGAAAACTGAGCTTTTCCAGTCCTGTGGCCACTGCTGAGTTTTCCACATTTGTTGGCATATTGAGTGCAGCACTTTCACAGCATCATTTTAGTATTTTCAATAGGTCAACTGTAATTCCATCACCTCCACTAGCTTTGTTCCTAGTGATCCTTCCTAAGACCCACTTGTCTTCACATTCCAGGATGTCTGGCTCTAGGTGAGTAACCATCATGATTATCTGGGAGTGAAGATCTTTTTTTGTATAATTCTTTGTATTCTTGCCCGTTCTTAATATCTGCTGCTTCTGTTAGGTCCATACCATTTCTGTCCTTTATTGTGCCCATTTTTGCATGAAATGATCCCTTGGTATCTCTGATTTTGTTGAAGAAATCTCTAGTCTTCCATTCTATTGTTTTCCTCTATTTCTTTGCACTGATCACTGAGGAAGGCTTTCTTAGCTCTCCTTGATATTATTTGGAATGCAGCATTCAAATGGGTATATCTTTCCTTTTCTCCTTTGCCGTTCACTTCTCTTCTTTTCACAGCTATTTGTAAAGCCTCCTCAGAAATCATTTTGCTTTTTTGCTTTTCTTTTTCTTGCAGAAGGTCTTGATCCTTGCTTCCTATACAATGTCACAAACCTCTGTCCATAGTTCTTCAGGCACTCTGTCTATCACATCTAATCCTTTGAATCTATTTCTCATCCACTGTATAATCATAATGGATTTGATTTAGGTCATATCTGAATGGTCTAGCAGTTTTCCCTACTTTCTTAAATTTAAGTCTGAATTTGACAATAAATAGTTCATGACCCGCACTACAGTCAGCTCCCAATCTTGATTTTGCTGACTGTATAGAGCTTCTCCATCTTTGGCTGCAAAGAATATAATTTCAGTATTGACCATCTGGTGATGTCCGTGTGTAGAGTCTTCTCTTTTGTTGTTGGAAGAGGGTGTTTGTTATGACCAATGAGTTCTCTTAGCAAAACTCTGTTAGCCTTTGCCCTGCTTCATTCTATCCTCCGAGGCCAAATTTGCCTGTTATCCTAGGTGTTTCTTAACTTCCTACTTTTACATTCCAGTCCCCCGTAACAAAGGACATCTTTTTGGGGTGTTAGTTCTAGAAGGCCTTGTAGGTCTTCATAGGACCATTCAGCTTCAGCTTCTTCAGCGTTACTGGTCAGGGCATAGACTTGGATTAGCGTGATATTGAATGATTTGCCTTGGAAGTGAACTCTGTCATTTTTGTGATTGCATCCAAGTACTGCACTGTGGACTCTTTTGTTGTCTGTGATGGCTACTCCATTTCTTCTAAGCGATTCTTGTGCATAGTAGTAGATATAATGGTCATCTGAGTTAAATTCACACATTCCAGTCCATTTTAATTTGTTGATCTCTAAAATGTTGACGTTCACTCTTGCCATCTCCTGTTTGACCACTTCCAATTTGCCTTGATTCATGGACCTAACATCCCAGGTTCCTATGCAGTATTGCTCTTTATGGCATCAGACCTTGCTTCCATCACCAGTCACATCCACAACTGGATGTTGTTTTTGTTTTGGCTCCATCTCTTCATTCTTTGGAGTTATTTCCCACTGATCTCCAGTAGCATACTGGGCGCCTATGGACCTGGGGAGTTCATCTTTCAGTGTCCTATCTTTTTACCTTTTCATACTGTTCATGAGGTTCTCAAGGCAGGAATACTGAAGTGGTTTGCCATTCCCTTCTCCAGCGGACCACATTTTGTCAGAACTCTCCAACATGACCTGTCCATCTTGGGTGGCCCTACACAGCATGGCTCATAGTTTCATTGAGTTAGACAAGGCTGTGGTCCATGTGATCAGATTGGTTACTTTTCTGTGACTGTGGTTTTTATTCTGCCTGCCCACTAATGGAGAAGGATAAGAGGCTTATGGAAGCTTCCTGATGGGAGAGACTGACTGAGGGGGAAAGTGGGTCTTGTTCTGATGGATGGGGCCATGCTCAGTAAACCTTTAATCCAATTTTCCGTTGATGGAGCTAATGTTCCCTCCCTGCTATTTACCTGATGCCAAACTATGGAGCCCTTGGTGGCTCAGACAGTTAAGAGTCTGCCTGCAGTGCAGGAGACCTGGGTTTGATCCCTGTGTCAGGCAGATCCTCTGGAGAAGGAAATGGCAACCCACTCCAGTATTCCTGCCTGGAGAATCCCATGGCCATGGACTCACAAAGAGTTGGACATGACTGAGTAACTTCACTTTCACTTTCACTTCAAACTATGGTGAAGGTAATGAAGATAATGGTGACCTCCTTCAAAAGATCCCATGCAAATACTGCTACATTCACTGCCCCCAATCCTGCAGCAGGCCACCACCAAACCACACCTCTGATGGAGACTCATGGGCACTCCCAGAGTAGTCTGTATCAGTCTCTTGTGGAGTCACTGCTCCTTTCTCCTGGGTCCTGGTGCACACAAGGTTCTGTTTGTGTCCTCCAAGCGTCTATTTCCCAGTCCTATGTAAGTTCTGGCAGCTCTATGGTGGGGTTAATGATGACCTGCTCCAAGAGGGCTTATGCCATACTCAAGTCTGCTGCACCCAGAGCCCCTTGTCCCTGTGGCAGTCCACAAATAGATCAAGGGATTACCTCCACAAGAGAGACTCAAACACAGTTCTGTCTCTGTCTCTGTGGAGTCCCTGGGTCTTCGTGCATACAAGGTTAGTTTGAGCCCTCTGAGCATCTCTGGCGGGAATGGGGTTTGATTCTAAACATGAATTTGCCCTTCCTACCATCTTGTCAGGGCTTCTCCTTTGCCCTTGGATATGGGATATCTCCTCACAGCCACTCCAGGGCCCCACAGCCACCACTCCAGCACCAAGTGACAAATAGTTTCAAGGGATTAAATCTGATAGAGTGCCTGAAGAACTATGGATGGAAGTTCATGACATTGTACAGGGAGACAGGGATCAAGACCATCCTTAAGAAAAAGAAATGCAAAAAAGGCAAAATGGTTGTCAACAAGGCCTTACAAATAGCTGAGGAAAGAACAGAAGCTAAAGGCAAAGGAGAAAGAGAAAGAGATACTCATTTGAAAGCAGATTTCCAAAGAATAGCCAGGAGAGATAAGAAAGCCTTCCTCAACAATAAATGCAAAGAAATAGAGGGAAACTATAGAATGGGAAAGACCAGAGATCTCTTCAAGAAAATTAGAGATACCAAGGGAACATTTCATGCAAAGATGGTCACAATAAAGGACAGAAATGGTATGGACATAACAGAAGTGGCAGATATGAAGAACAGGTGTCAGGAATACACAGAACTAGACAAAAAAGATCTTCATGACTCAGATAACCACGATGATGTCATCGGTCACCTAGAGCCAGACATCCTGGAATGCGAACTCAAGTGGGCCTTGGAAGGATCACTACAAACAAAGCTAGTGGAAGTGATGAAATTTCTGTTGTGCTATTTCAAATCCTAAAAGATGATGCTGTGAAAGTGCTGCATACAATATACCAGCATTTCTGGAAAACTCAGCAGTGGCCAGAACTGGAAAAGGTCAGCTTTCATTCCAATCCCAAAGAAAGGTAATGCCAAAGAATGCTCAAACTACCACACTGTTCGACTCATCTCACATGCCAGCAAAGTAACACTCAAATTCTCCAGGACAGGCTTCAACAGTACATGAAAAGTGAACTTCCAGATGTTCAAGCTGGATTTAGGAAAGACAGAAGAACTAGAGATCAAATTGCCAACATGCAGTGGATCATCAAAAAAGCAAGAGAGTTCCAGAAAAACATCTACTTTTACCTTATTGATTATGTCAAAACCTTTGACTGTGTTGATCACAACAAACTGTGGTAAATTCTGAAAGAGATGGAAATACCAGACCACCTGACCTGCCTCTTGAGAAATCTGTATGCAGGTCAGGAAGCAACAATTAGAACTGGACATGGAAAAACAGACTGGTTCCAAATTAGGAAAGGAGTACATCAAGGCTGTATATTGTCACCCTGCTTATTTAACTTCTATGCAGAGTACATCATGAGAAACGCTGGACTGGATGAATCACAAGCCAGAATCAAGATTTCAGGGAGAAATATCAGTAACCTTAGATACACAGATGATACCACCCTTATGGCAGAAAGTGAACAATAACTAAAGAGCCTCTTGATGCAAGTGAAAGAGGAGAGTGAAAAAGTTTGCTTAAAGCTCAATGTTCAGAAAACTAAGATCATGGCATCTGGTCCCAACACTTCATGGGAAATAGATGGGGAAACAATGGAAACAGTGTCAGACTATTTTTCTGGGCTCTAAAATCACTGCAAATGGTGTTTGCAGCCATGAAATTAAAAGATGTTTACTCTTTGGAAAGAAAGTTATGACCAACCTAGACAGCATATTCAAAAGCAGAGACATTACTTTTCCAACAAAGGTCCATCTAGTCAAGGCTATGGTTTTTCAAGTAGTCATGTACGGATGTGACAGTTGGACTGTGAAGATAGCTGAACGCTGAAGAATTGAAGCTTTTGAACCATGGTGTTGGAGAAGACTCTTGAGAGTCCCTTGGACTGCAAGGAGATCCAACCAGTCCATTCTGAATGAGATCAGCCCTGGGATTTCTTTGGAAGGAATGATGTTGAAGCTGAAACTCCAGTGCTTTGGCCACCTGATGTGAAAATGGACTCATTTGAAAAGACCCTGCTGCTGTGAAAGATTGAGGGCAGGAGGACAAGGAGACGACAGAGGATGAGATGGTTGGATGACATCACCGACTCGATGGACATGGGTTTGAGTGAGCTCTGGGAGTTGATGATGGACAGGGAGGCCTGGCATGCTGAGGTTCTTGGGGTCACAAAGAGTCAGACACGACTGGGTGACTAAACTGAATTGAAAAGGAGTAAAAGACCTTTGTATGTTTTTTTCTTGGTTAACAAAATGACCAAGTTCCTAAATCAGTAATAATTTATGACCTGAAATAGAATTTTTGAGAAGTCTGCATTTTAAATAGATGTGATCCTAATTTAAGAGAAGGCAATGGCAACCTAGTCCAGTACTCTTGCCTGGCAAATCCCATGGACGGAGGAGCCTGGTAGGCTGCAGTCCATGAGGTCGCTAGGAGTCGGACATAACTGAGCAACTTTTTCAGCCTTTAATTATTCAAATATATAGTATGACTTCTCCAGATGATTAAATTATCTGCAAATTCCTTGGAGATTGTTGATGGCATTCTGTTTTAATTTATACCCCTTATCATATCATGATGGTCTCTTGTGTTTTTCTAAATATAAAAGTAACTTTTCTATACCAGCAGGAACTGTCTCTTAGCACCATGTTTCTGAACTGTTGTGCTATTCACAGAGTTGAGGCCACTTAGTTTTCAGTCCTCTGTCTTACATCACCACCCGAGGAGTACTATAATCTTCCAGAAATGCATCGCCTGGAGTGTAGCACTGCTTAATAAATTACTCTATCTTATTTATCTGTCTCTTGACATATATCTAGCAGCAGGATCCATTATCCTGTGACAGTGTTAAGTTCTATTGACATTTTCTCTTAATTAACTACACTACTGGCTATGAATTTTACATTGGGAATAAACTTCCTTTATTCAATGCTCTCTTGAACAAAGGAGGTGTTAAATTTGTCATGCATTCATTATCATAACAGATATTACAATAAGGGTAACATCTCTGTTACTTTCCAGAAAGCCAGTTTATTCTGCTGAGGAAACAACAACCAGAAGTTTTATTTAGAATTATATTATCAATACATCATTTTTATTAGAAAATACATTTTTTCATTAGACATCTTATTAAATATATGAGTCATATTACATATGTCTGTAGTCCTCTGTGATATATACCTGTTTAGTCAACTGAGTAACTTTTACATGCTGAGAGAAACATTAGTTTTCAGATGAAACATATTTTATATACTCTAAGTATTTGTGGCCCAAATTTCAAATCATTTGTTGATTCAACATTTATTGAATGTCTGCAATAAAACATGCACCATTCAAACTCCCAGACTACCTTCTGACAAAAAGATTCAGGCCTTCCTGGAACTTATTTTCTACTGAAGGAAGACAGAAAACAAACAGTAGGCATGATAAGTAAATAAATAATTTACATAGTATATCAGAACTCAAATATGATAAAGAAACTTAGAGTGAGAGGAAACTGAAATATGTGTGGAGGGGTTGTAATTTTCAATGGGCTCATTGAAGTAAGCCTGTTTGATAATTTGATATTGGAACAGCGACCTGGAAAGTGAGAAGGATTATGCTCTATCAGTATCTGGGGGAAGAGTGGGCAGATATAGGGAACCACAAATGCTAAGGGCCTGCTTCAGGATGTCAGAATAATAGCTTAATAGGAGGCAAGGTCAGAGAGGGTGGTTAATTCTGATGATATCAGGCTCTGTTTACTTGTGCTTCTACTTTGAGAGTGCTGGAGATCACTGGTGCATAGGATTGGTTATTTCAGACCATGTTAATTGGAAAGCTATTCAGTATCTGTTCTATGTTCAAATCCATATTTGGGGATTTTGTTATTCTTTAAAAAAAAACTGTAAATTTGTTTCTGAGTGAGTTATGATAACATTTTATAGGTGTAGGATGTTTATCTATTTAGGTAGATATATGCTGGTTACAAAATATATCCAATCCATTGTACCTTTAAAAAGCATTAACTCCAAAACCCAGCCATACTGTTTTCTACTTGCAAATCAAGCAAGTATGGATATTCATTTCAGATAACATATTAGCAGTTAATCAAAAGGCACAAGAGGTACATTTCTAGCTTCACTTGTGGTAGTAACTCCTGAAGAAGACCATTTTCTTCTAAATAATCTTTGTAGACACAATTTTTTTTCCTATATTAAACCAAACTGCTACTAATACAATGTATTTCAGAGTAGGATTAAATAAGACCTCTGTTCCTAAATCACCAGAGATAAGGTTCTCTGTAGAATATTTGTCAGGTAAAGGAATTGAAGATCTTTCTTATTTTCTTCATTTGAAATGAATGTATACTTCTTTTTACCCAGAAAGATCTTGAAATCTACCAATATTTAATCTACCAATCTATTTAATAGCATCAGATTCTCTGGCTTCTTTCACAGGGGAAAAAAAAAAAAGTAAAATTCTATTCCCAGTTTTCCTTGTCAAGACCAGTTCTTTGATTTGAAATTTGATTTGATTTGAAATTTTCATGATTTTTAAATCCACAGTCACTTGGTCACAAAAGGCCATCTGGAGTCTAAGATTATAGACACTAATTTCAGTCACACTAGGAATCTGTACACTCAGCATTATCCTCCAGAAAACCTTCTTTTGAAAATGATGTGCAGTTCATCCATTGAGGCTATACTTAATCTTCAAGCCATAGGAAAAATAAGCTCAAATCTTCTGTTGACACCAGAAAATAGTATAACTGGTCCCTTTATTGCTGGTGTAAATAGTTGTATAGATTAGTGACAATTTTGAAAAACTAAACATTTTAAAGTAAGTCTTTAATATTTATTCAGTCCTCAAAGCACAGCAAATGGTTTAGGTTAAAGAGTAAAAATTAAAATGTTCACCCTGATGTTCATTGATTTTTAATTTTTTTCTTCTGAGCTAGTATTGACCCAATTGACATTCTACAAATGCTGCCTTAAATCAGGTTAAGCAAGTTAGAAATTATATTTGATGACCTGAATAATTCATTAAAAAGAATAAACATTAAAACTTGCTTTAGTAGACAAATATTTTTTATAATAATGTAAGATAACGAAGCTGGCCACATACAAAGTCCAGGATGGACACTTTTTTTTTTTTTTTTGATTATCTTAGTAAATTTATTTAACTAAAAGATGTCTTAAGATTAAAACAAATACAGGTATAATGGAAATATTACAAATCTTGCCAGTACAAAACTAGGAGGGGAAGAAGAGGAAGAGATTTAAGTTGGCTAATTATTTACCATTCAGTTTATTTTGAGGACTTGATAGTGGTGGTAGTTCAAAAGCAGTTGGAATGAATAACTTATGTGCTGCTAAATTACATAGAATACAGATTTAACTCATGAACTAAAAGGGAGTAGTTTGGCCAAGAAAAAGTCATTCTTGGAACAAACAGGCAATTTAACATGCATTTATACTCAAGAAAGCTTAGAAAATGAACAATAATTCCAGAGGTCAAATTTGTAAGCTGGCTGACTAATTTGTTTCACTCTAAGATTCGACTGCAATGCAATTTTAACCTCAAATCTGTTACTATCTGAGACTGTCATTGAATTTAGGTAGCTTAAACTGAGGAAAATGTAAATAATGACATAAGCACCATATATAAGGTATAAGTAATTTCATATATCAAGTAAATAACAACATGAAGTATTATGAGTTTACAAACTAACATATTACATACATATTAGGTACATGTATATTCTCCTTTAGAAGAATACCTCCTCTTGGTATGTCATTATAGTTTAATAAACCTCATAGCAATAATGACATTGCAAACAAATGTATTATGCACAGGTGGCAGAAAATAGCCAAAGGTATATGATTTTCCAAAGCAATAATCTACAAGCTTTATTGTAGATTATTTTTTATTTGCTTTCAAGTAGTAGCTAAATAGTCCTAAAAATACATTTTAATTTTAAATTGCAGATTTTTATATTTTCATTTCATTTATGACATTTTAAAATGCAACTTGATTTTTTGAATGATATAAAACCAAGCCAACAAACACAATGGTTATGAGATGTGCATAACCATTTTCGTCTCCAATTTATTTTACAAGCCTTTTAGCAATGCTATAATCAAAAATACTTTAAATAAGAGAATTCACAGGAAGTAAAGAATGAGAAAAGCCAAGTGGAATATTCCCCTTTTTAAAATATAGATTTAATTTTTGAATCACAACGTCTGTCACTATCAAAATAAAATGAACCAGACTTTACAGGAAAAAAGACTTAAACATAATTAAAACTTCTTTCCTCCTCTCTCTGACTTCTGTGCAAGTGATTTTTTGATAATCTCTCTGAAGGGCACAAAGGTTTCTTACAAATAATTTATGAGAAAAAAAAAAAAATACCACTACCTCCAAATTTTAAACTGTCTCTTCGTAAGTTAAGCATTTCCAAAGTGTTGTAGTCTATAATTCTCTAGTTTGTTTTTCCCATTTTAAATTCACTGTTGATTAAGTTACCAAAAACACAAAGTGCTGGTAAGAATCCTATAGCAAGTCTGAGATGTTTGAAGACTCAGATGAAGTTTATAGGGATCCTCCTAGGCTGATCTTTAAGTACTTTGATCTAGCACATTTGATCTTCAATTTGACATATTTCTTACAAAGATGCTTTAGCTGGAAAACCTCCCTTTAACACAGAAAATGTGGAAATTTAAGCTTGCAACAATTTTTAGGGTCATACTTCTTTCAAATTTAAGAAGTACTTCTTATTAATCAATTTAAGCATTGTCCTTTCTTCTCATAAATTTAATATTTTATTTGTGCTCTTGAAAATTTTATCAGCAAATGATCTGGCAGAGTATAACTGTTAATCACAATGAGAGAGTTGTGCTAGATTAGACTTTGTGCTTGTAAATATAAAAGTATGAAATACAGCTTAATATATATGGGTTCTTTATTTAAAGCAATAAGAACAGATTCTCATCCAAACAGCCTAGTGATCTCTGCTGTTCAGAGACAGTATAAAGGATGGCTTTGAAATCATGAGACTGTTGAAGTAGACTTAACTGAAGTGATATAGCCTGAAAAACATTAATCACTACAACAACAACACAAAATAGAAGTAAGACTAGAAAAGAGAGAGTGATTAGAAATATGCCACATTTGTAGAGTGAGATTAAAAGTGCTACACACGGTAGCACTTAACACTTGAGTGGGTCTCAGTATACAGAAAATACATTAATATATGGATATAATAATGGTTTCCTACTACTTATAATGTGTTCAAAAGTAAACTAACAGTGCATCCTGGACACTTATTTATTTATTTAGGTTCTCTTCTGCAGCATTATTTGCTATGTAAGAATCTATACTATAAGTGGGGGTTGTTGGACAGTTGCTAAATTGTGTCCAACTCTTTGGAACCACATGGAATGCAACACATCAGGCTTCACAGTCCTTCACTGTCTCTTGACGTTTGCTCAGACTCATGTCCACTGAGTTGGTGATGCTATCCAACCATCTCATCCTTTGTTCCCCTCTTCTCTTCTGGCCCTCAATCTTTCCTAGCATCAGGGGCCTTTCAAGCGAGTTGGCTGTTCGCATCAGGTGGGGCCAAAGTATTGGAGCTTCAGCTTCAGCATCAGTCTTTCCAGTGAATATTCAGAGTTGATTTCTTTTAGGATTGACAGGTTGGATCTCCTTGCAATCCAAGGGACTCTCAGACTTTTTTAAGGTCCAACTCTCACATTCATACATGATTACTGGAAAAAGCATAGCTTTGACTATAACAGACCTTTGTTGTTGTAGTCAACAGAGTGATGTCTCTACTTTTTAATATGCTGTCTAGGTTTGTCATAGCTTTCTTTCCAAGGAGCAAGCATCTTTTAATTCCATGGCTGCAGTCACCATCCACAGTGATTTTGGAGCCCAAGAAAATAAAATCTGTCACTGTTCCACTGTTCCACTTTTTCCCCCATCTATTTGTCATGATGTAATGGCACTGGATGCTGTGATTTTAGTTTTTTGTACATTTAGTTTTTTGAGAGTGAAAAGCCAGCTGTCTACGCTCCTCTTTCACTTTCATCAAGAAGCACTTTAGTTCCGCTTCACTTTCTGTCATTAGAGTGGTATATCTAAATATATGAGGTTATTGATATTTCTCCTGGCAGTCTTTAATCCAGCCTGTGAGTCATAAAACCTGGCATTTCAGTTAAATAAACAGGGTGATGATATACAGCCTTGACATACTCCTTTCCCAATTTTGAACCAGTCTGTTGTTCTATGTCTAGTTCTAACTGTTGCTTCTCGACCTGTGTACAGGTTTCCCAGCAGACAGACAAGGTGATCTGGTATTCCCATCTCTTAAAGAATTTCCCACAATTTCTTGAGATCCATACAGTCAAAGGCTTTATTTAGCATAGTCAATGAAGCAGAAGTAGATGTTTTTCTGGAATTCTTCTGCTTTTTCTATGATCCAGTGGATGTTGGCAATTTGATTTCTGGTTCCTCTGCCTTTTCTAAACCCAGCTTGTACATCTGCAAGTTTTCAGTTCACATACTATTGAAGCCTAGCTTGAAAAATTTGAGCATTACTTTGCTAGCATGTGAAATGAACACAGTTGTACAGTAGTTTGAACATTCTTTGGCATTGTCCTTCTTTGAGATTGGAAAGAAAATTGACCTTTTCTAATCCTGTGGCCACTGTTGAGTTTTCCAAATTTGTTGGCATATTGAGTGCAGCACTTTAACAGCATCATCTTTAGGATTTCAAACAGTTCAGCTCGGACTCAGAGATACATGTATATAATTTTCTCACCAAATTCTTTATTATATTTATAAAATAGTGAAAGCTCATTCTAGTGGTTCAGTCTTTGTACACATCTTTGGTTGCTTTCTTTTTTTTTTAATTAGTTTTTATTTTTTAGTTTATTTTGCTTTACAATACTGTATTCGTTTTGCTATACATTGACATGAATCAGCCACGAGTATACATGAACTCCCAATCCCGACCCCCACCTCACAGCTCCCGCCCCACACCTTCTCTCTGGATTATCCCCATGCATCAGTCCCAAGCATCCTGCATCCTGCATCGAACCTAGACTGGCGATTTGTTTCACTTATAATATCATACATGTTACACTGCCACTCTGCCAATCATCCCACCCTCTCCCTCTCCCACAGAGTCCAAAAGGCTGTTCTATACATCTGTGTCTCTTTTGCTGTCTTGCGTACAGGTTTATCATTACCATCTTTCTAAATTCCATATATATGTGTGGTTACTTTCTTAAGAACTTATTTTAGGAAGGCAGCTTCTTAGTTAAAGGATGTGCATATGTACACTTTGAAGACTTCTGATATTTTCAGCCAAACATCATACCATACTACATATTTACATATTTTAGCTATTAGAATTACATAAATTTCTACAGAATTTTAAAGGATTTATTTAGAAAATAATAGTAATTTAATAGCATAATTGTAGCTTTACATTCTGTGTTTTACTAGATTAGTCGGAGACACT